>PVKS010003080.1:63988-108855 GCA_004027875.1 Aplodontia rufa
TTATTTCCTGCCTTCCGTTGGATTTGGAATTGGATTGTTCCTCTTTTTGTAGGGATTTGAGTTGGAGCATAAATCTATTTATTTGATCTCTCTCTTGAATTTTTAATGAAGGCATTGAGTGCTATAAATTTACCTCTTAAGAATGCTTTCATACTGTCCTAGAGATAATGATTAGTTATGTAATCATTTGCATTCATTTTAAAGAATTTCTTGATTTCTGTTCTTATTTTATCTTTTTAGAGGGTATTATTCAGTCTCCAAGTACTTATGTACTTTGGGTTGTTTTTCTTGCTGTTAATTGCAGAGATCATACCAGTGTGGTCTGATAGGATACATGGTTTTACATCAGCTTTTTTTATTTGCTAAGATTTTCTTTGTGGAGTAGGATATGATCTGTTTTGTAGAAGGATCCATGTGTTGCTAAGAAGAAGGTAAACTCCAGCATATTTGGGATGGAATATTCTGTAAATGTCTGTTAAGTCCAATTGTTTGATAGAATTGTTTAGGTCAGAGATATCTTTATCATTTTTTTTTGCTTTGATGATCTATTTTTGATGGTAGTATATTAATGTCCCCCAGTATTATGTTGAAGTAAGTGGTTTAATGTCCTTGAGTACTTTTTCCACATATTTGGAAAGGTTCTTATTGGGAGCATAAATGTTAACTATTGTTATGTCTTCTCAATGTATTCTTCATTTTATTATGATGTAGTAACCTTCTTTATGGCTTCTGACTAATTTTTGGTCAAAATTAACTTTCTTGGATATAAGGATTGCAACATCAATTTGCTTTCTTGGGCCATAAACCTGGTAGGTTTTTTGCCCGCCTTTCACCTCAATCTGTGTCTATTTTTGGCTGTGAGGTATATCTCCTGTAAGCATCATATTGTTGGATTTTGTGTTTTGATCCAGTCTCCTAATCTGAGTCTTTTGATTCGGGCATTGAGTACATTCACAATCAGTATTAGGATAGATATGTGATTCTGGGTCTCTGGTATTGTGACCTTTGCTTCATTTTGTGCCATATTGTATATCTTTTAGTGAGTTATGTTTTTATTGACTTTACTTTGTTTATAGGCTTTGAGAGTTGATAACTTGTTCCTCTGAATGAAGTTTGTCTTTGAGTATTCTCTGTAGAGCTGGTTTTGTGTTCAGGTATATTACTAATTTGATCTTACCTTGGAAGTATTTTGTTTCCCCATCACATTTAAAGCTGAGTTTTGCAAGGTATAGTATCTTTGGCTGAAAATTATTTTCTTTCAATATTTGAAAAGATCATTGCATACTCTCTTGGCCTTTATTGTCTGATCTAAGAAATACATAGTAATCCTTATTGGTCTGCCTCTAAATGTGATTTGTTGTTTATCTCTCACTGCTTTTAAAATTTTTTCCTTGATTTCTGTGTTATTCATTTTGTATGTGACATGTCTCGGTGAGTTTCTCATATGGTTAGGTCTGTTTGGTGTCCTGTAGGTATCTTGAATATGAATTTCTGGATCAATTTTGTTATGGGGGAAATTTTCTTTGGCTATCTCATTGAGAAGGTTCTTTATGCTGTTCATTTGTTGTTCTTCTTCCCTATCCTGATGACGTTCAGATTATTTCTTCTCATCTTGTCCCATACTTCTTGGAAGTTCTGATTTTGTTCGGTAAGTTTCTTTTCTTGTCTATTCTCTTTGGATTCAACATTATTCAGCTGGTCTTTGTTGTCTGATGCTTGTTTTTCGAGAGCTGAAATTCTGTTCTCCTCCGAGTTTACTCTGATATTAGTATCTTCAAATGAGCTTTTAATTTGGTTGACTGTGTTTTTCAATTCTAAGAGGTCTGCTACATGTCTGTTCAGAATGTCTAGCTCTTTGTTAAAGTGGTCTCAGCTCTCCTGAAAATTTTCTCTTATTTCCTTCCTTAAATCTTCTTTTAATTCTTTGATTGTTTTAATAATCAAATTGTTGATACTTTTTTTTTTCCAGGGCTGAGGACCGAACTTGGGGCTTTGCGCATGCTAGGCAAGCGCTCTGCCCTTGAGCTAAATCCCCAACCCTGTTGATACTTTTTTCTAGGTTTTCTTCCACAACTCTGTCTGCAGACTCCTTGGTTGGGGAGTTGTGGGTTTGAGGAGGAGGATTGTTTCCCTTTTTCCTCATTTTTCGTGTCAGGCAGTGGGGCCTGAGATCCTTTTCTGGATATTTCACTTGAGGAATTTGTTGATGGGTGTGGAGTTTTAGTTTCTTTGCTTATTTGGGCTGGGATACAATTTTGATAGTATAGTTCAATGGCTTGCTCCCCAACTTGTGAATTATTATTGATCTTCAGTTTCCAAGACCTCAGGAAATAAGGGAGAGTCAATATGTACTGCCAATGCATACAACAGACAGGGTTGATCTTGTTACTTTGTCCCCACTGTAACTGTTACAGTGTTATTTACCACCTGCCTGTGAGAAGAACAAAGGGATTAGCATTGTCTTCCTTGAGAGTCTTCAGACTATACTTGGTTTGAAAGCAAAGACTCGTTTTCAGGTTTGGCCTTCACTTCAGTTTTTCTAATACCTCTGTAGGTAAGGGAAAAGTCTATAGAGAGCAAAGGAAATGTGATTGGAAGGTAGTGATGGACTTGTGAATTTGGAAAGAGAGCAGTAAGAGAGTGGAGATGATATTGGATATTCTGCTAAAATAAAGAAAAGAAAGAAAGAGGAAGAGACTGGGATAATGACTTTGAGGGAGGATGAGAGAGAGCAGAATAAAGTTTAGGTGTTACCAGAGGAAAGGGAAGAAGGAGGTATCAGAGAGGTTCACTGCTGGGAGACTCTACAGCACAAAGAGAAAATGCATGTTTGGAAGATCACAAACAGCCGCAGATCAAATCATAACAATATAAACAGCACAATAACAAACAAGAGAAACAATGCAAAGCAGACAAAAAGGTAAAAAAAAAAAAAAGCAACAAACCAACAGCAACAACAAGAAAAAAAATAAAACAGGGAGAGTTGGGAGGGTTATGCGTTTTTGCCGCTGAGGTCAGAATATACAGTGGGGGTATGTGTCCACATCTGACATCTGGGTGGAAGCACTTCCAATGTGAGATTGCTGGAGGGACAGTGTTTTGCTGTTCTCAGCTGGAAGTCATATTCCCAGTAGTCCTCCCCATATTCTCCTGTGGAAGGGGTGCAGTCTTTTGCCTCCCCAGCTTCCTGTGAATACAGACTTTTTGCCTTCCTGGATTGAAACCCTGGGCACTTTTGCAGCTGCCTGCACAAACTCTTGCCCCACTTCAGCTGGGGCCCGAGGAGCTGCTTTCTGTCTTGTGCATCCTGGAGCAGCTGCAAGGGTATCTTGCTGATCCTAGGGCAATGATTGATCTGAACTAAGCTCTCTTGGGACAGCTGTTGCTGCAAACTTGAGTGACCTGGGACCCTCACTTGCTCCAAAGGAATGTCTTCTGAGGCAGTCTCAGCCCCAGTATGGGGGGACAGGGCTGAGAGGAAGACACCAGCTCAGAAAGTCCCACTCCTGGGGAAGTCTCAAGTGTGAACTCAAGGGGCCTGGAAACCAAGTTCCTCTCGGAATGCACTGGTCCTGTGGGACTACCTGTGTTCCTGGGTCTTGGGGCCTGAAAGCAAAGGGGAGTGCTGGTCTTGGGGTTGCCACTTCTGTTCCTAGGTCACTGAGGCTGAAAATGATCTCTGCGCAGCTTAGGAGGACCCAGTGGGATCTGTGCTCCAGAGTCATAGGACCTGAATGCTGGCCACACCCAGCCCGTGTAGGTCCTGTGGATCCACCTGTGTTGCAAAGTTGGGTCCTGAAATGGAACTCTGCCCAGAGTGCATAGGTCAGAGGTGCTGGAGCTTCAGTTTGAGAGTCTTAGGACCAGTAGGGAAGCGCCACCATGCACACAGCCCCTGGGTCCTGGAGTGGTCACATGCCTGATGGTGCAGCCACTGGGGTGGCCTTCCATCTGAGCTCATAGCTCTTGGAGCAGCAGCCTGGAGCACCCACCTACTCAAGGTGGTGAATCGCCAGGCTCTCCACAGCCAGATTGCAGGAAGTCTGGGATATGCACTCTGATGCAGTCCCTGAGTTCTGCTGTGGAGCTGGAACCCTTCTGATATCAGAGATTTCAGTGCGAATTTGTCCTTCCTGTATTTGTCTGTGAAGTTCCCTTCCTCTGTGCTGATTCAGCAGCCCATCTCTTGGGTGGTGGTCCTTGCAGCTGGAGATGCTAGGTCCATATTTGGTTTTTGTTCCTTGTTTAGTGTATCCAAGCCTCTACATCTCTAAATTTCCTTGTTTGTCTACTAATGTGATTAGGCAAAAATTTTGCCCTTCACCTACCTCACAGAAAGGCACTTGTTTCACCGTTGGCATTCCGATGCATAAGAGATTCTAGATGCAGCCTTCCTGCCGGTTGCCATCTTCCATGTGACTCCTATTTTAATATACAAAAGATGGTGAAATGGTTACTGTAGTCAGGGAGATTAACATATGCATCATCCTACATATGTACCCATTTCTTTCCTTTGTGAAAAGAGCACCTGAAATCTACTTCTTCAGTAAAAATATCCTAAGTACAGGGATCTGTCCTTTGCTAAATCTCTAGATTTGTTCTACGTATCTGCTACTCTATCTTTCGATCACATCTCTCCATCTCCTCCACCATAGGTGCCTGTTTTATTTTCCCTGTGTATTTGACTTTGTTTTCAAAGATTTCACATGAAATTAAGATCTTGCAATGTTTTTTCTTTTTGTGTCCAGCTTATTTCACTTAGCATAAAATTCTCCATGTTTATCTGTGTTGTGACAAATGATAGGATCATGATGATCTTTTTTTTGTGTGTGTGTGTTGGGGGCCAAACTCAGGGATGCTGAGCTATATCCCTAGACCTTTTTATTTTTATTTATATTTATTTATTTATTTTTAAAAATCAGTTACCATTTTTTTAAAGAGATAGGGACAGTGAGAGAGAGAGGGAAAGAGAGAATCAATTTTTTAGTTAGTTTTTCACATGGCTTTTGTTTCTCTGCGACTTTGCTGTGTACTGTGGTGCTGGGGTTTGAACGTGTGACCCTGCGCATGCCAGGCAAGCACCACAACCACTGAGCTACTTCCCCAGCCCCAGCCCTTATTTTTTATTTTGAAACAGGGACTCTCTCACTGAATTGCCCAGGCTGACTTCAGAACTTGAGATTCTCCTGCTTCAGCCTCTTGAGTTGCTGGTGTTATAAATCCCATTGGCAAGCAACCCCTCTTATGAGACTGAACAGTGCTCCATTTTACACATAGACTCCCCCCCCCTTCTCTCTCTCTCACACACATATACTACAGCTTCTTTATCTATTTGTCTGTTGATGAATACTTGAATTGTCTCTCCATCTTGGCTGTTGTGAATAATGCTGAACCTGGGAATGCGGATATCTATACAAGGGCCTGATTTCATTACTTTTGGGCACATATTCAATAAAGGGATTACTATATCATTTCTAGTTCTGGTTTTAATTTATTTAGGAATCTCATCGTTTTCCATGTGGCTGCGTGACAGTGGGTAGGGCTGCCTTGTCTTTACACCTTTGCCTGCACTTCTTAGGCTTTTGGCAACATGTATCCTAAGACAAGAAAGGTGATATCTCACTGTGGTTTTGATTTGCATTTCCAAGATAATTAATGATACTGAGCTTACCTTTTGACCATCTGTATGAGATTTTTTAAAAATAAATTTTGGATATTAACTCTTTTTCAGATATATGGTTTCCAAATATCTTCCCCCAGTCCGTAGCCTGCCTTTTCATTTTGTTGATTGTTTCAAAAAAGCTTTTTAGCTTGGTATCTATGGCAATTAAAAATATGGTACTGGCATAAAAGCAGATGTGTAGACCCAAAGATGAGAATAGAGAGCTCATGAGTAAGTCTAAACACTTATGGTCAACTAATTTTCAGTGGAAGCACCGTGGGGAAAGTATAATATCTTCAATAAAAAGTGCTAAGAAAACTATGTTTCCTTATGCAAAAGAAAGAAATTGGACCCCTATTTTTCACTACCCACACTCACATGCAAATTAACTCAAAATGGATAAAAGACCTAGGCATAGACTTGAAAAAACTATTAAGATTCTTATAAGAAAATATAGGGTGAAAGTTCCGTAAGTTTGGCCTTAACAATGATTTTTCTAAAAACATTTCATGCCACAAAGCTCAGACTACAAAGAAAAATAAACAAAATAAATGGTAGTACTCCTGATAAAATTTTAATGTGATTTGAGTTTCTCAAAGACTGTGATATATAGGTTGATTTCCTACAAGTTTTCCAAGGTAAAAATAGTTAATGAACTACTTGGAAATGTTTTATAGTTATTGAGTTAAAACAATGAGTAACTAAGAAAAAAAAAAGCCAGATGGAACATATCAAAATTGCATTTGTATAACTCCTACATGGGCAGTTCAAGTTGTTTAGTTTCTTAATGTGTACTGGTCATGGTTCTCAGGAATTATCATAAAAGGACATTTAAAGCTGAAACTGAAAATCTATCATATAGGAGTGGTTGGAATTCTGCACTACACAAGCTTCCTCTGGTTGGTTATGGTGCATCTGTACTGGAATTGCCCGTTTACTTTATTTTTACATAGCTCCCAGTTAATGTTCTACATGTGGGAGGGGCATGAAAATGTAACCCTGCATGGTCACAAGAGGTTGGGAACGACATAAAGCTAGCTTCCAATATTTGAACTTTTGCTGTGTTAAAGTTAATTTTTTATAGTACTAGGTAATTTTTAAGGTCTTTTCTGATTCTGAGAATTATGATTTTTTTTGTTTCAATGTACATGATCTGTTTGGAAGATATTTTAGTGGAGGTACCATATATTTTAACCAAAATTGTGAGCTATTATGTTGTAGTTGAGGTGTTTTCTATATTTATTAGGGCTAGATACTAATTATCATTTCTGTCTATTTTTCTTAGCTTTTTTCTTTTTTTTTTGCTATTGACAATATGTATTTCTGTTGGTTAAAAAATCAAATTATGAGATCATAATGACATAGGATCTTTTTCTTGATATTGTAGAGGTTCCAGAAATTTTAGCAGTTGCAGTGCAGAAGATTTTGAAAAATTAACTCTAAATAAAGGAGGAAACTGCCTTCTTAATATTCCAAAGCCTGATGAAGCCTATAGTGCACCCTTCTGTGGTAATAAATTGGTGGATCCTGGGGAAGAATGTGACTGTGGTACTGCAAAGGTCAGTTTAATTTTTGATTTTTGCTTTGTAAAATTGTCATAAGAATTGCAAAAATAAAATTTTCTCATTTTGGGTAGCTCTGGCACAGGAGCTTCAGTAAACATTAGTGGCAAAATGAGGATTGCTATTTTGTCTGGGCAGTTAAGTTCTGGGCTTGGTCATCTGCTTTTCAGAACGTAATTAATGGTACCATCTGTTAAAGTCAAGGAAAACAACATGGATACTCTTATTACTGTTACTGTTTTTTCTTATCTACTAGTATTTATTTTATGGGTGTTATCTTATTCACTTAAAGATAATCTCATCTAATTAGTTTTTTACTTTGCTGTTTACATGGAAGCTTTCACTATTTTGGCATTGCCATTGCAGAAATATTTATCCATTTAGACTCATTTTAAAATATTTTTATTTTATTTATTTATTTTTTTAAGAGAGAGGGACAGTGAGAGATAGAAAGAGAGAATCAATTTTATTTAGGTTTTCATGTGACTTTCATTGCTCCAATACTTCGTTGTGTGTAAATGGTTCTGGGGTGTGAACCTATGTCCCCATGCATGCCAGGCAGGCGCTGTAACCGCTGAGTCACTGCTTCAGCTCTGGACTGGTATTTTTCATACATTCATTTTCAAATGAGGAGGATGAGGCCTAAGGTATATTTACTATGTATTAATTAACTAATTAAAAATGTTTTTTGTAATGCTGGGGATGGAACCCAGGGCTTTTGGCTTATAAAGCTTGTGCTTTACCACTGAAATAAATCCCTCTTAAATTTTAAATTAAGATATTATTAGGATACCTAAGATGTTGCTCCTTCCTGGCATTCTCAGATTTTTTTTGTGTGTGCTGGGATTGAACGTAGGGGCACTTTGCCACTGAGCAACTCGCCAGTGCTTTTTAAACTTTTTTGTTTTGAGAGTCTGGCTAAGCTGCTTGGGGCTTGTGAAATTGCTGAGGTTGGCCTTGAATTTGGTGATTCTTCTGCCTCAATCTCCCAAGTTGCTGGGATTACAGGCATGAGTCACCGCACCCAGCTCAGATCTTTCTTCTTAAATATATTGTTATTATTGTCTTGTTTTTGCCCACTTCTTTATTTCACTACCACACTGTTTTTTGTTTTTTTGTTTTTACTCTTTTTTGATACTGGGATTTTATTTTTTATTATTTTTTAGTTAATGAGTTGTTTAACTATAAATCTGTATAAAATAACAATATGATATGCTTTTGATCCTAAACCAGAGTTACCCCCACATCGCCCACACCCCAGACTCTTGATTCTTCCATATTTTGCCCCTGCAACAGATACAAATGTCCACATATATACATAAAAGATGGTGAATTTTCTAAAATTAAATGATTGCATAAGTATTATTTGGCTTCTGGTGGGGGGCAGAGAGTATGCCATATTGTTGATTTTCTCCCTAGATCCCTCCCTATCCTCTACTACCAAACTTATTGAAATAGTAATCAATTTGCTACTTGAGCTTTCTCACTATAAAATTACTCTTAAAAAATACTTGTTTTCAGATATGCTTTTTTTTGTGGTGAGAACACTTAGCATGAAATGAGCCCTTTTAGAGAGGTTTTAAAGTCTACAGTATGGTTGTACTCTGTTGTGCAGCAGATCTCTAGAACGTTCTCATCTTGCGTGAGTGGAACTTTATGCCCTTGGATCAGCAACTTCCCATTTCACCCTTCCTCAGTTCCTGGCAACCACTATTCTGTTCACTGCTTTTGTAAGTTTGGGTATTTTAGATACCTAATATAAGTAAAAGAATATAAACCTCTGTGATTAGCTTATTTCACTTAGCATGGAGTTCTGAAGGTTCATCCGTGTTACTGTGAAATTCTTTCTTGTTTGCGACTGAATAGTTTTCATGTATGTGCACAAGCACGTGCACGTGCACACCACGTTTTCTTTTTCCATTCCTCCCTCATCAAACATTTAGGTTGTTCCACATTTTAGGTACTGTGGATAACAGTTCAGTGAACAGAATAGTGCAGTTATCTCTTCAAGATTCTGATTTCATTTTATAAAAATAGAAGTGGGATTGCTGGAATCATATGAATTACATTTTTAATTTTTTTGGGAACCTCCCTGTCGCTCTTTTTTGCATTCCAACCAAAGGTGTGCAAGAGATCCAATTTCTCTACATCCTCATGACTACCTGTTTTCTTTTTTGGTAATAGCAATCTTAAAAGGAGTTACATTCCATTGTGTTTTTTTCTGTTTTCCCGATTAGTGATGGTGAGCATCTTTTCACATACCCATTGGCCATTGTTTGTCTTCTGTGGAGAGATGTCTATCGACGCTTTAGCTCATTTAAAAAAATCAGGCTATTAGTTTTTTTTGCTACTAAATTGTAGGAGTTTCTTTTATATTTTGGAAGTTAGTCCTTTATTAACTGTGTATTCTGAAAATATTTTGTCACATTCCACACTTTGGCTGTTCACTCTGTTGATTGCGTCCATTTCACTGCAGAAGCCTCGTAGTTTGGTACAGTCCCACTTGTCTATTTTTGTTTCTGTTTCTGCTTTTGGTGTCAATCCGTGATATCATTGCCAAGACCAATGTTATAAAACATTTCCTGTGTTTTTTTCTTGCAAATTTTACATTTCAGACCTTCATTTAAGTTTTTAAATACATTTTGAGATAATTTTTTTCTTTGTATGGACTTAATTTTTTGTTATATACTGTAAGATAAAGTTTTAATTTCATTCTTTTGCTTATGGATATCCTGTACTCTGATTTGGTTAAGGGACTGCCCTTTCTGGATTCTTTATTCTTTTTTTTATTAGTTCAACATAGTCTTACATATTGGAGGGAATATTTGTTACATATTCATGCACACATGGATATTGACATAGTGAGGTAGTTAAGTCAGAGCCTAGACCAGGATCTACCCACTTTGATCCATTCCCCAGACTCATGTCTCCTCCATAATCCCACCATACTATAGTTTGAAGTGAACATAAACATGTATAATAATGGTTGACATTTCTGAGTTTTTCTGCCTGCCTGTATATAGCTAGGCTTCTAATGGGAGTTGAGTATTTCCTGTGGTATCAATAACTCCCCTTGTCCCTCCCTTCCCTCTTTGCCTTCCTCCCTTCTCTCCACACCTTCATAGGTATGGTTCCCCTAGCATATGTGAATTTTCAACTATGGTGAGTTTATTACTTAAACTCAGCTGACTATCATCCTGTCTTAGGTTTTACACTAGCTTCCACATATAAGAGAAAACATTTGGCCCTCGAGTCTCTGAGTTTGGGGTATTTCACTCAGTATAATTTTTTCCATCTCCATCCATTTTGCTGCAAATGCCATGATATCATTCTAATAGCAGAGTAGAACTCCATTGTATATATATACCACAAATTTTTAATCCACTCATCTAGGGAGGGGCATCTGGGTTGGTTCCATAATTTAGCTATTGTAAATTGAGCTGCTGTAAGCACTGATGTAGCTGTGTCTCTGTAGTATGCTTATTCTAGCTCTTTTGGGAAAATACCCAGGACTGGGATAGCTGGTCGTAAGGTAGTCCCTTCCTAGTTTTTGAGAAGTCTCCGCACTGCTTTCTAGGGTGACTGTACAAGTTTGCAGTCCCACCAGCAGTGCCTTAGTGTTCTTTTCTCCCCACGACCCCTCCAGCATCTGTTATTGTTTGTATTCTTCATTTTTTTCTACTCTGACAGGAGTGAGGTGGAATCTCAGTGAAGTTTTGATTTGCATTTCTCTGATTGCTAGTGAGGTAGAGCATTTTTCAGATGTTTATTGGCTTTCTGGACTTCCTCTGTTGAGAACTTTCTGTTTAGCTCCCTTCACTACCTCAGGTGTCCGTTAGAGCAGGCGGGACAATCTGGACCAGCTGGATTGTCCCTGGGAGCCCATCAGGAGGGTGAGTGCCGTGGCCAAAATCCGGATCCCCCCTCACTGGAAATCCCTTCCCTCTCGGCCGGTGAAATGAGTCAGCCACAGACAGCGGATGGCAACTCAGAATCCGTTTATTACCAAGGCACAGGGGTTTTTATAGAGAGGGGAGACAGCCAAGGAACCAATAGTAATCCTTCTAAGGGAGTTGCCAGGGGTTATGCAGATTTCAAGTACTGAAAAACAACTTAGGAACACCTATGATTAGCACATTCCAACCCACCCTGATCTTATTTGTATCAAAATTAGCAAGCTTAACAAAGCACGACCTAGCAGCCCCTCCTGAAGGAACTTATACAAATGGTAACAAGATCACTCTAGGGCAGCTGATGAAATGGAGTGAAGGTCAGACCCCAACACCCTAGCTCATTTATTGCTTGGATTATTTGTGGTTTTGGTGTTCAGTTTTTGAGTTCTTTGTATTCTGGATATTAGTCCCCTGTTGGAGGCATAGAATGCAATGATTTTCTCCCATTCTGTAGGTTCTCTTGATACTCTTGACTAAATCTTTAGCTGTGCAGACACTTTTCAGTTTAATGGCACCCCACTCATTGCTTCTTGGCTTTAATTCTTGAGCTATGGGCGTCTTTATTGAGTAAGGAATACACTACACTGATGTGGAGTGTTGATCCCATATTTTCTTCTAGCAATTGTATAGTTGCTGGTTTGAGTCTGAATTCCTTGATTCATTTTGATTTGATTTTTGTGCAGGGTGAGAGAGAAGGATCTAATTTCAGTTGTCTGCATATGGCTGTCTTGTTCATCCAGCACCATTTGTTGAACAGGCTGTCTTTCCTCCATGTTATATTTTTGCCCCAGTTGTCAAATATCAGATGGTTAAAGACTTGTGGATTTGTCCCAGTGTCTTCTATTCTTCTACATTTGTCTACATGTCTGTTTTGATACCATAAACAACTATGCTGTTTTTGTTACTATAGCCCTATAATTTAATTTCACATCAGGTACTATAATACCTCCTGCTTCCTCTTTCTTACTTAGAAATATTTTGGGTGCTATAAATGAAATCAAACATGTGGTTGAGTGTGGGTGAGCAAGGCAGAAATTTTATGTTGGCCAAAGTGTGAAAGAATGTGCCCCCAGCAAGGAAATGGTGGGTTTTTCATTCTGACCTGACAATATGCCCTTCGCTCTAAGTGGAGGAGCTCAGGTGCACAGTCTGCGCGATTAGGTGAAGGCAGGTGCAAAGAAGGAATGGGTGGCAACTGGGAGAGAGTGGGGGTGGTGGTCGCCTCACACATGGTAAGGGTCATGGTGATTCAAAGTTCACTGGAAGAAGATGGGCGGGTACTGGAATGTGTCCTTGGAAAGAAGTGGGCGGACACAGGTGGGCGGTGAGCTGTGAGTGGTGAGCAGACACAGATGAGGGAGTTACTATTTTCGAAGAGGGAGAGGGGACCCAAAATGAAGGTAGTAGTTTATACATCACAATCTTTCAAGTCATACATCTTACAATCCCAGTATTCTAGGTTTCCTGTTATTCCAAATGAATATGGAATTGCTTTTCTTATATCCATGAAGAATGTCATTGGTATCTTGATGGGGATTGCATTGAATCTGTACAGGACTTTTGGTAGAGTGACCATTTTAATTATTATTAATTATATTGATTCTGCCTAACTAAGAGCATGGACTGTTCTTCCATCTTCTCAGGTGTTCTTCTATTCCTTTTTTTAATGTTCAATAGTTTCATTGTAGAGGTCCTTTATATCCTTTGTTCGATTAATGCCCAAGTATTTTATTCTTTTTGAGGTTATTGTGAATGGGACAGATTTCCAGATTTCTTTTTCAGCAGAATTGCTGCTGGAATATAGGAAACCTATTGATTTATGAGTGTTGATCTTGTAACCAGCCGCTTTGCTGAATTCATTTATAAGGTCTAGAAGTCTTCAGATTGAGCTTTTTGGGTCTGCTGTGTATAGGATCATGTCTTAGGCAAATAGAGATAAGTGGACTTCTTTTCCTATTTGAATTCCTACCCATTGTGGTCCAGCAGTTTTTCAGCTGTAGCGGTCTGGACCTGCTGCAGCATAATTAAACCTGTTTCATGAACGTTCCTGTGATGTGTCCTTACCTTGTCAGTCCTGCAACAGTTAGTGATTGTGTAGAGCAACTGCAATGGGCAGGGTAGAATAAAGTAGATTTTTTTTTACATAAGAAAATAATTTTAGTAATGAATATTAATGTCAGTAACTTATTTTTTTAATTGACAGTCATTTTCTATCTGCAGGAATGTGAGTTAGACCCTTGCTGTGAAGGAAGTTCATGTAAGCTTAAATCATTTGCTGAATGTGCATATGGTGACTGTTGTAAAGACTGCCGGGTAAGGAATTCCTCCCTGTTTGGAACAACTACAAAAATAGAAAAAGAAAAGTATTAAAGTTTGTTTCCTGATGCTAGGTGTGGTGGTGTATACTGGTACTCCCGGCTACTCAGGAGATGGAGACAGGAGGATTGGAAGTCAGGCTAGCCAGGGCAACTTAGATACTGTCTCAAAATGAAGAGGTCTGGGGATGTAGCTCAGTGGTTAAGTGCCCCTGGGTTCAATCCCAAGTAGCACACATACACACATATGCAAAAAGAAAACAGAGAAAAAATATTTTGAGATATCTAGGAATGCTATTTTTATTATATGACTTGGAAAATTTGTTTTGCCACTAATTTGCAATTTTAATCATATTCCTTTATGAAAAATGCTCTGTAGGGATTTTTTTCTAAGTAGAAACATTTTTCCTGATTTTTAAAGTAATGTATGCTTGTTAGAAATAATTCAGCAATCCCAAAATATAGGTAGTAGAATGAAAGACTATCAATCATTTTATAGTCCTCAGATAGACATTGTCAATAATTTATTGTTAACTTATTCACTGTTTTTCTGAACAAATGTGAGGATACAAGTTTGTATGTGGATACATTAATTTTTTATTACCCACCCTTTCCAATAAGATACTATGGACTATTTTCGCCCCTTATATAGTTCTGCATGGTTATATAGTTAGTATTCCTTTGTATGGAAATCATAATTTATATAGTCAACTAATGCTGGACATATAAGTTGCTTCTAATTTTTGCACATATGAAAAATCAGTGGGTCAGAATATGCATATTAAAACTTTTGGTGCATATTTGTCTTCCACAAATGTGCCAGACTGTACTTCTGTCAATAATATTATCAAATGCTTTTTTTCTTTATGCCAATGTTAGTTACTAGCAAACATCATATCCTAGTTAGTATTCTTGTGTTTTTATTTAATTTGCATTTGTTTTAATTACCAGTGAAATTCTGCTTTTCCTTTTCCATATTCATAGCATTCATAAATTGCTTGTTATTGGCCTTTTATTTTTCTATCAGGTTATTTAATCTTTTGTTGTTAAAACTCTTCATAGATGTAAAAATATGTAAAATACTGTGGTTTCAAATTTGACTTATTTGTGGAATTTGTCCTGTTATTACTATTTAATTTAAATCTTATTACCCTAGTTCCTTCCAGGAGGTTCTTTATGCAGAGGAAAAACCAATGAATGCGATGTTCCAGAGTATTGCAATGGTTCTTCTCAGTTCTGTCAGCCAGATGTTTTTATTCAGAATGGATTTCCTTGCCAGAATAACAAAGCCTATTGTTATAATGGCATGTGCCAATATTATGATGCGCAGTGTCAAGTCATCTTTGGTTCAAGTAAGATATTTATAATAAATTGCTTTGAATTTTATTTATTTTTTGCTTTCGATTTCTTAAAGGAAATAAAACATTATTGATAAAGTTCTCATTTCTTCTCTCCTATTCATATCTCCCTTCTTCCTTCTCCAGCCCCATTCATGGTCATGAATTTTAATATGCTCAGTTTCAACCCAAGTTTTTTGCTTTTGCTCCCATCTCTTTCTCCTCTTTATCTTTGAATATAATATATATAATACATATATAAGTATATATAACAAGTACATATATGGCATCATTTTGTAGTTTTTTTTTTTTTTAATTTTTGCGGTGCTGGGGATCAAACCCAGGACCTCATGCATATGCTATACCACTGAGCTACATTCCCAACTCTCATTTTCTTTTCTTTTTTAATTAGAATGTTATAATTATACATAGTAGTTGAGTTCATTTTGACAAAGTCATTCATACGTGGAATTCGATTTACTCCATTTCAGTCCTTGCCCCTCACCCCAACCATTTTCCCCTCCTCCTTCACCCTGTTCTTCTTCTGCTCTACTGATTTTTCTTTTGCTTATTTATTTATTTTTGATTGGTATTTTTTTGCAAGTACATAAAGGTGGAGTGGAATTCCCTGTGGAATATTCATATATGCACATAGCATGATTTTGTTAAGTTTATTCCACGTTTCTTCTCCTTTCCTATCCCTCCACCCTCCCTCTCCATCTTCTACTCTTTCCTGTATCTTTATGATATCCTATTCCCCTCTTTCCCTTATTTTGGTCTAGCTTTCACATATGAGAGAAAAGATTTTACCCTTGATTTTCTGAAGACTCTCATTTTCTAGTTTTAATAATATGGGCTTATATACTGGGCCTGCTATTTTTATTGCTCACCAGAAATTTCTTGAACCCATCTACATCGATACATTTATATCATAGTACTTTAGAGTATTTCATTAACTAAACAGACCATGATTTAGTAATCCATTTTCTTACTGATGAATGTGAGTTTGTATGTTTATTATCCCTATTTTTTTTTAAAAGTTTTCATTTTCATCATATGTGTATAAGAGCTAAATTACTATATAATGTTTGTTATGAAAATTAAATTCTATTTCCCCCAACATCCCCATCATTTGACGTAACAGCTTTTACCCATTTATTTTTTTGGGGGGGGGTAGTTATTACTTGCTAAGTCTTCAGATAATCTTATGGTAGTGCTGGTTTTTTAAATATTTATGAAAGATAAGAATTAGTTTTCTTTCCTTTTCTTCTCTCAGTGCTTGAGAACTTCCACCATACCAGTGTTCATTTTCCATTCTCCATCCTTCCAATATGAATTAATTATTGTTTTATATAAAGCAGTGTTGACTATGTATTGTAGCCATGTTGATGCTATTCACAAATGAACTATGTAGTAAGTTATACTGTTCTACCTTTGTTTTCTCTAGAATTAATAATTCTTTGTACTTCTCTGTCCCTGTCTCTCTCTGATTTGGTTAGCTTCCCATATATGATTAACCACTAGCCTGGTGTTGTCTTGAGGTGATTAGAACCATCAGGGATTCTACTGATTTCAGTCAGTTTGAAGAGGTCTGAACAGGATATCCCTATTTCTCTTCAATTTTAAATGCTTATCTTCTGTATTAATCAGGGTTCTCCAGAGAAACTGAGTCAATAGGGTGTGCGTGTGTGTGTGTGTGTGTGTGTTCACGCGTGCGCACACGTGCGTTCGTATGCACGTATTTATTATATGAATTGGCTCATGCAGTTATGGAGGCTGGAAGTAGCACATCTGTAAAGTGAGTTGGCAAGATGGATACCAAGAAGAGGTGGAGGTTTAGTTGTAGTCTGAATCTTACAATCAGTAGAACTGATAATGTAGTTCCACTTGGATGTCTGGTGGGTTCATGACCCAGAAAGAGCTGGAGTTTCAGTTCAGTTCCAAGGCAGAAAAAAAACAAAAACAAAAACATGTTTCTGTCTGATAGTTGTCAGGAAGAATTCCCTATTACAGAAGGAAAGATATGCTTTTTTTGTTCTTTTCAGTCTTAAAATTGATTGAATGAGACCCACTTACAAAAGCATTCTTCTGAATTAAATGTTAATCCTATCAAAAATTGGCCTTGCATATATAAAGTCTATACATCTATGTTACATGATCAAAGAAAGAGTGGGAAGAAACCAAGGGCATTTTGTCATAATTGTATTCACAAGTAAGTAAAGAAATATTAATGGCAATTTCATTTCTCATCTCTTTAGTGGCTAATATGGTAATATGTGATATTTACATTGACTCATTCTATATTCCACTGTCCACTCTGTCTTCCCTTTGCCTTCAGTAAATACCTCAACTGGTCATGATTTTTTAATTTTGTGGTATGATCAAAAATCTTCATTCTTGAGGGGTCTGGGCCATTAGTAGTTTTGCCTGGATTTGGTTGTTAATCTTGGTCACAGGGCATGTTAATACTAAGAGATGTCTCCAGGATCTACTGTATTACACACATGCTCTTCCTCACCTTTACTGTAGAAGAGTAGTTCAATTTTCCCTTGGTAGTCAGAATTAGTCATTCTAGCCAGGATGGTTAACTCCCTTCATTGCCTGTTGATTTGGAATCATGAAGGACCCAGGGTGGCTGGGCAGGTGGATTCTAGCCCAATGGAATTACTGTTGTGTCTGCTGGTAGAAGAATTCATCCTTTTAAAACTAAGACTTCTATGCTAGCAGAGCATAAAGTCATGGGAACAGGAACAAAAATTTTGCTAGTCAATAACTAGGGGTAATGCTGAGTAGTTCCACTCTTATTTCCATCCCTTCATACCTATATACTGAATCCTGGTTATAGGAAAAGCAGCATGAATTTTGATTCAGAATGTATATAATTTTTGGAGAACCTTGCCCCTGCTCTTCAAGGCATTGCCATCTTGCTTGTGCTATAACTGAGTTTTCCAAAGATATTTTTATCATTCTGATAAGCCAGCTATTTCAAAATGGTAGGGAACATGGTAAAACCAGTGAATTCTATGAGCATGGGCCAATTGCTTTACTTCATTTGCTATGTAGAAAGTTTCTTGATCAGAAATAATCCTGTGTGGAATACCATGATGGTGAATAAGGAATTCTGTGGATCCACAGGTGGTAGTTTTGGCAGAAGCATTATATGTAGCTCAGAAAATTCACATCCAAGTTGAGCACAATAGTTCATGCCTATAATCCCAGCTACTTGGAAGCCTGAGGCAGGAAGATCAAGATCAAGACGAGCCTAGCTAATCTAGTGGAACCTTGTCTCAAAATAAAAAATAAAAAGGGTTGACCATGTAGCTAAATGGTAGAATGCCTCTGCATTTAATACCCAGTACAGGATACAAAAATCCCCTTTGAGAGAATCTATTCTAAATAAGAATAAAACACTACCCCTTCCATTACAGAAAGGGCACAGTGTAATTGGCCTGCCGCTAGGTAGTTTGCTGATCACCCCAGGAATTGGTGCCACTTTGGGGACTCAGTGTTAGTCTCTGCTGCTAGCAGATTGGGCACTTAGCAGTGGCTGTAATCAGATCAGTTGTTGCATGGAAGTTCATGTTTCTGATCCCGTGAATAACCTCCAGCCTTGCAACCTTGGTTACTTCACGAGCCCCTTGGGTGACTGGGGAAAGAGGCAGTTCACAGAATGTTTTCTCCTATCTACTTGATTATTAAAATCGCTGGCAGTAGCTCATCATTTGGTTTATCATCATGTGTCTGGCCACTTTGCAGGCAAAGTGAAAAGCTAGGTACACTTAGGGGATGTCCTGGAAAGGGGCTCTAGGGCCACAGCTGTCCACTTTCGGATGGTGCCTGCTTTTTGTGCAGAACCATCAATAAGAGGCCTCATTCTTTTCTTTTTTTTCAAGTCTCTTGATTCTGCTATATTTTGCCCCTACAAGTGATATAAATGCTTAGACTGTTAATTTTCCTGAATTAAATGATTGCATAAGTATTATTGGATTCTCAGGGGGGGGGTGAAGAGTGTTTACATTGTTGATTGTCTCCCTAGATCCCACCCTATTCTCCCTTCCTCTCCCCTCTCCCATTCCCCCTCCCCCCATCTATGGTTGCCCTAGATTATGTTGCTATGCCTTTAGTGGGTCTAATACATGAGTTTTACTACCTTTCACCCAAGACTGAGTTTAGCTCCAGAAGAGGCTTCATTCTTGTCTTCCTGTGTAAACTCAGGGTAAATACTTCCCCAAGAAGGCATAGGTACTGGCTAGGAGAGAGAATGCTGTGTAACAGGAGTGGGGACTGTGGGCATTTGGGACATTTCATGTAACTTATTTGTGCCTTTGGTGCCTAATTGGGTCTGATCTTGTATATACCATTTCTATTTCGTGATAGAGCACTGCTGTGTGTGCCTAAGCTTATGAGTTGGTGGGTCGTATAACACCCAGTTTGTGGGGCAACTCAGGCTGAATGATAGCTTGGTAAATCATGATTAAGTATTCAGTGTCTCCTTAAGGTTTAGTAGTAGGCCAAGAGTCATTTCTTAAAAGGAGAATAGTTATCCACAGAGGATCACAGAGCTTTGCTCCAGAATCCTAAAGGCCGATGCTGCCATTCTCCTGCAGGAAATTGGTAAAGGCTCTAGTAGCATTTTTATCTGCCACTGAAAGTTCAAGCACTGTTTGATCTGCCTAATGGGCTGAGTATCTTTTTTTTTTTTTACATTTTTATTGATGCATTAAAGTTGTACATACTGATAGGTTTTGTTGTTGTTATTCATACATGCACTCAATATAACAATATAATGTGGCCAACATCCCAGCCAATCACTCTCCCCTCCCTCCTCCTGTCCCATGGTCTCTGCTGATAGATGTAAAATATACTTATTTCCTCCTCCCTTGTACCCTCCTTTTCCTCCCTCCTGTCCTTCCTCTCCTCTTTTCTTGTCTTTCTTTTACTCTATACTAGACTTCCTTTAGTTCGTTTATTAATTTGTATTTAATTGGTTCCTTATGTAGTCTTATCCTTCCCTCTCTTTTTCTTTATTTAACTCTAGCTGCCACAAACAAGAGAAAACGTTTGACTTTTGAGTTTCTGAGTTTGGCTAATTTCACTTAGCATGCTATTCTCCATTTCCATTCATTTGCCATCAAATGCCATAATTTCATTCTTTCTAATAGCTGAGTAGAACTCCATTGTATGTATATACCACAATTTCTTAATCCATTAATCTAGTGATAGGCATCTGGGGTGATTCTATAATTTAGCTATTGTGAGTTGAGCTGCTATAAACATTGATGTGGCTGTGTCACTGTGGTATTCCGATTTTAGGTCCTTTGGGAAGATCCCCAGGAGTGGGATAGCTGGGTCATCTGTGGTTCCTTCCCTAATTTTTAAAAATTTTTTATTTGTTCAACATAGCCTTACAAATTGGAGGGAATTGTTACATATTCATGCGTAGATGGATATTGACAAAGTAAGTTAAGGCCTATCCTAGTCCAGGATCTCCCCCCTTTGACTCTGTTTTACCCCCATGTTATAGATAGAAATAAGCATATACATGTGTATTAATTTGTGAATTTTCTAATCTTCTCTGGGCAGAGTATTTTGCATGGCAGCCTGGGCCTGTTACAGAGCTTTCTCCTGTTCTTTGTCTCAAAATTAGCATTTTTTTGGATAAGGTCAGTGAGAGAGAGAATCAATTTTATTTAGTTCTTCATGCGACTTTTGTTGCTTTGACACTTTGTTGTGTACGTGGTGCTGGGGTGTGAACCTGCATCCTCACGCATGCCAGACAAGCATGAGCCACTGCTCTAGCCTCTTGTTTGTATTCTTGATGGCTGCCATTCTAACTGGAGTGAGATGAAATCTAGTATAATTTTGATTTTCATTTAGATTTCTTCTTTTTAGAAGTACCTGTTTAGTTCATTTACCTATTTATTAATTGGTTCTTTGTTTTATTGGCAGTAAGTTTTGTGAATTCTTTTTTTTTTCTTAGAGAGGGAGGGAGAATTAATTTTATTTATTTTTTCATCTGACCTTTATTTCTCTGACACTTAGTTGTTTATGTGGTGTTGGGGTTTGAACCTGAATCCTTGTGCATGCCGGGCAAATGCTCCAACTGCTGAGCTACTGCTCCTGCCTGTGAATTCTTTCTATTTTCTGGATTTTAATCTCTGTCAGAAAAGTAGCTAGAAAAGTGTTTCTCCCATTCTATGGACTCTCTCTTCGCATTCTTATTTCTTTGGCTGTGCAGAAGCTTTCTAATTTGGTGCCATGCCATTTATTAATTCTTGATATTGTTTCCTGAGCTTTAAGAGTCATTGAAGTAATTGTTGCTCAAGCCTATATGTTGGAGTGCTGACCCTTTGTTTTCTTCTAGGAGTTGCAAAGTGTCTGGTCTAATTCCTAGGTCTTTGATCCATTTTGAGTTGACTTCTGTGCTTGCTGAGAAATAGGGATCTATTTTTATTTTAGAAGGGATATCTTAACATTTCTCATACTCTGCAAATGTCACTGAGGTAGAAGACACCTGAATTTTGTCAGATTTATTTCTTATTCCCTGTCATGCAGATCTTACCAATATCTAGAGTATTTGCTACTGTTTTCTCACTAGGTTCAGAGAGCATAATATTTTCAATGTACCAGAGTGATGTGATATTTTTTGGAAGAGAAAGCAATCATGAAATTCAAATTAAACAATGACATAGGTAGGACTGAGGAGTTGATACACTCGTGAAGTAAGATAGCAAAAGTGTATTTCTGCCTTGACAGCTGACAGCAAACCACTTGTGGTGGGCCATGTAGACTGGCCTGAGAAGAAAAGCATTCATCAGATCATAGCTGCATGCCAGGTATCAGGGAATGTATTGATTTGTTTAAGCAAGAAATCACATGTAGTACAACTGCTTCAGGTGGTTTGCTTATGGTGATCTTCTGTCATTCTCCAAGAACTGTTTGTCTTCTCTATAGGTCAAATAGGTTGAATGGAAATGTAATGGCTCACTACCCCTACATCTTTCAGGTTTTTAATGGTGATAATGACCTTTGCAATCCCTCCAGGAATGTGGTATATAGCTTTTGGTTTCCTATTTTCCAAGATAGAGATGTTCTAGCGGCTTCTGCCTGACCTTTTCCTCCTAAACCCTTACCAATGTAGTGTTCTGCCAGTTACTGAGTGTATGAATTACAATGATGCATTCTGACATCATAGAACAAATGTGAGATGAATTTGAGGACTCACTGACCTTGTTGTGAGATGGACATGAGCTAAAACTCTGTTAATCACCTGACCTCCACAACCCCCTGTTGTAGTGGACCGCAGTGACATTTTGGGTCTGCTGGATCAGTCTCAGTTCAGATACAATGGTTGTGTTGTTGCCAGAGAGTCTGATTATTTCTTTTTCTCCAGTGCATCAAATCTTAGTATGATTGAGCCTTAGACAAATCTAAGGCTCAGTCTGTTTTATGTTTCTGTAACAATATAAAATATTCTAGGAAATTTATAATGAATACAAATTTATTGGCTCACAGTTCTGAAGGCTGGGTGTCCAAGTTCAAGTCACCAGCATCTGGTGAGGGCCATCTTGCTGTGTCACCACAAGGTGGAAACCAGAAGGGCAAGAGACAGACAGGGACCTAACTCACCCATTTATCTTGGCATTAATCCCATCATGTGGGCAGAGTCCTTCTGGCCTAATCACCTCTAAAGGTACCACCTCTTTATACTGTTACAATGACAATTAAATTTCAATGTGAGTTTTAGAGGGGACAAACATTTCAAAATCATAGCAGGCTGCTATAATAGGATACCACAGATGGGATGGTTTAAGCAATAGACAAAGATCAAGTGCAGGCTGATTTGCTACCTGGTAAAGGATCTCTTCCTGGCTTGCAAGTGGTCACTCCTACTTGCATCTTCACATGGTGGTGGGAGAAAGTGATCCTCCTTCCTTCTTATAAGACACTAATGCTATAATGAGGAACCCACCTTCATGACCTCATCTAGTTCTGTCTCATAAAAGGCATCTCCAAATCCCATTACACTGGGAAATGAATTTTGGAGTATTTAAATATTCAGTACATAATATGGTTACCTGGTGAAAGTCATTCCTTTGGGAGTGGCTGAGATAATAAATAGTATATTTTTTTTGGCAGTGTAGTGGAGTTTTTCCTAAAGGTACTAGCCTTTTCTTCAACAAACATTTCTGTTTCTGTATACCTGTTCAAGGCAGGCCATGATCCGCTTTATTTGCTGTCTGCTTTTGTTGCAGTGTTTAACCAACCAATCAGATAAACTGCTAGAACCCTTTCTAACTCTGAGTAGCAATATTAAATGCAGAATCTCTGCTGTGTGAGCCCTTACCAATAAATTCACCTGAATCCAATTTTGTTTCTTGCACATACTCCTTGGATTTCTGTCTGTATAAATTAGAAAACTAAAATAGTCCATTTGGAGTGTCCTCATGGGTCATATTTTGTAGCCCTCCTGTAGGGGTTTGCTTTGACTTGAGTCTAGATAGAGGTCTAAAAGCAGAGAGGGATGTTGGGAGTGAATCCAGAGGAGAATCAGCATAGTTTTACAAGGCAGTTGCTTCCGGGGAGTTTCTTCAGGCAGTGCAGGGTTAATTCCCTCAGATGATGGAGAGGCTGCTTCCACTGTGGGTGGAGTGGCCTCTTCCATTGGTGGGCAAAGAGGTTGCTTCCAGTAGCAAAGAGTCATGGATTTCAGATTGAGATTATTCTTCCATAGATAATAGAATGATGAATTTTAAGTGGGGGCAATGCCATAATTAGATTTGCTTTTGGGATTTCTGTAGCAAAGTTGTGGAAAATTATTGAGAGTATCAGAAAAAGGACTTTGGGTAGCTGCTATATAGTAGTTCTAGTGAGAAACCATGGAGAGCTTACATAAGGAATGTCAGCACCTTTAGTGAGCTTTATTTTGATTACATGTTATCATCATCAGTGTTCCAACAGCCATAGTCTGCATTACGTGGCATCCTGTGCTTCCATTATTGGCTTCAGATGGTCGAGGTGCTCAGGGAGAAGGCTGCTTTTGCAGCAGATTGCCGTGGTTGCCAAATTGGCAGTGATGATTGACACCAGAACCATTCTAGAGTTCTGTTTTCCCATCTTCTTCCTGTTTTGAGTTAATAAGAATAGCAGCAACATATTCAACTTAGGGGAATATGTGAATGCCATATTTTGTTGAGGTTTACCTTTAAGAAAAGAGAAATGAGAACAGAGAATTAGTAATAGAGGGATTTTTCTGTTTTCTTCCAAAGAGCAACTTGTAAACTATGTTCATTACCTATCAAGATGTGAGATACTTAATAGGTGCTTAGTATGTATTTAATGAATGAAGGAAGGGAGGAAAAAAGGGCTGAAGCAAGGAAGGAAGGAAAACAAGTAGGCAGGGAGGATGTAAGAAAGAAGGGAAGACAGGAAGAAAAGAAAGAAGGAAAGGGAGGGAGTGCAAAGGTAGGAAGGAAGAAAGAAGGAGGGAAGGATCAATCTTTGTTTTTTCTCTATTTTTATTTCAATTTTTGTTTCTGTTATTTAGTTAAGAATAGTGGTCATGGATACAGTGCTGGATTACTCTGGAACTAGAGTTGTTGGTTTTGTCCAGATTTCTGCTGTTCTGGTTTCTGTTAACACCTCTTGTCTTCTGGTGGGCCAGATAGAGACTGAGAAGACCAATAAGTAATGGGACTGATCTATGTCAGGTCATGCTATAGGGTGAAGGCTTCTGTCAGCTTCTCTTGTATTTTGTAGGGATAGGTTGTTACCAAAGTAATTACAGATAGGCATTTTGTTGAGGTAAGCACTGTTCTGTAACAAAGATAGTACTGCCTTCATAGAGATTTGCAAAAAGTCTAGGAGTTAAGAGAACTATAGTTACTTTTTTCTTTGTATATGATCTGGATTTTTTTTTTTAAGGGAGCGAGGGACAGTGAGAAAGAGAGAGAGAGATAGAGAGAGAATCAATTGCATTTAGTTTTTCATGTGGCTTTTGTTGCTCTGACACTTCATTGTATATGTGGTGCTGGAGTTTGAACCCATGGTCTTGTGCATACTAGGCAAGCGCTGCAACCGCTAAGCTACTGTGGCAGCCCTCATCTGGAACTTTTATAGCTATTTGTGTTTTTATAAGAGGTTGGCTGGGGATGTTACCATGTGACATTTTTCCAGTATAAGTTTTCTGTATTTGTTTTTCTTATTTGATCCTCTGCTTCTGTTTTGTTGTATCTCCTTTCACTTCACATTCTTTAGAATGAAACAGCATCATATCAGATCTATAAGATAAGCAAGTGAACTTCCTTTAATTAAGAAGGAATTAATGGCATTTTGGCTTGAAAAATACTTCCAAATAAAATGTCTTCAGGAATGTAAAATTAGGTGGAAGAGTTGAATATTAAGTGATAACTAAACTTTGAGAAAACAAGAATGGATTGATACTTTTTCATCTGTTATAGGCACTTGTTGATCAATCTATTTAGTAGGAATAACTACACTAAATATTCAGAAGTGATAAATGAAAAAACCAAACCCTAGGTCTCCCCACCTGATCTAATCAGGGTTACCATAGGTGTACCTGTGAGAGCAATGAGAATGGAACCTTGCTGTGATGGTTTTAAATGCTAATGTCTTACTTAATAGTGGTTTTTAATAGGCCCCAAGTGCTTGAGACCAGACTAGCATTATTTGCAATCTAAGCTTTATTTTTACATTTTGGTGTTATATGTGAAATGTGGAACAAAAATTTTTCATCTTTAAGGACTGAATCTTTTTTTTCAGAGGTATGGAGGCAGTTCATCCAGTGTGTGTGGACTGTCATAGGGAGTAGTTTTATTTTAGTTAAATTACCTTAACTTTTTTTTCTCTTTTAAATGTTCAATGTTACAGAAGCCAAGGCTGCCCCAAGAGATTGTTTCATTGAAGTGAATTCTAAAGGTGACAGATTTGGCAATTGTGGTTTCTCTGGCAATGACTATAAGAAGTGTGCCACTGGGTAAGTGGAGGTGAGGTCACAGAGCATTGTGAAAGATAAGACTAGTCTGCTGTAGTGTCTTGTGACAACTCCTTGGAACTGCTTTCTCCCCTTTATTTATTTTTAAAATTTTATTTATTTTGTTTTGCTTTTTTGTGATAGATCTCAATGTATATTGCCCAGGCTGGTCTCGAACTCCTGGATTTAAGTGATTCTTCTATCTCTCTGCCTCCCAGGTGCTGGGGCTGCAGGCTCATGATACCATGCCAGCCTTCTTCCCCTTTACGTAACTTTCAAACTTACATTTTAAAAGTTTTACAACACAAGACTTCAGAGATACTTTGGTGTTAGGGATAAAACTGGTAAAATAATTCATCCCTTTCAACATTAACTGTTTCAAATTTAATGAGTTTCAGAATCTTATTTGTTTATCCTAGGTCTACAATAAGAATCCCTACTACATACCCTTTCATTTTCCTTTCAATAAAAGATTATGTTTCTTAATTCCAAGATTTAAAGAATTAATTCTGAACTTCATTATTTTCTTCTAGCTCTACATAATTTTAAAATGGTATATTAAAACATTTTTTCTACAGTTAACCTTTGCTTATTATAAAAATGTTAATAACAGTAAAAATTATAAATGAGAACAGAGTCAGCCATTACTTATCTCAATCTGTATGTGTTTAATAATTTCAGTGTCTTTCCTCTGGGCGCTGCATATGTTCACACTGACATTTCATATAATGGGAATTATTCTGTAACATTGCGTATTGTTCTCCCCACACCTACAGTTAGGCCAAGAAACTTGTAGGAGACAGTGTTCCCTAGGAAGAAATAGCAACACTGACTTCCATATCGCAAATCCAAGGGACATTTCTAGCTCTTCATGCTACTCCACTTTTCCGTAGCATTCAGTGATACTGTTTTCTCCTTCTTGAAGAAACCTCTTTCCTTAGCTTTTGTGTAGAATGTTCTTCCTCATCTTTTGTTTGTTTTAACTTTTGTGGCTTTATTTGCCAACTTTGTGAGATGCTTCAGCCAAACTGGCCTACATGTGGCCTTCTGTCCCAGGACCCCTGCACATACCATTTCTTCTTAGCTTGGTTAATTCTGTTTATCTTCCAAATATCAATTCAAGTATAATTTCTCTAGGGAAGATTTCCTCCACTTTCTTAAGGTCAAATAGCATTTTTAACAGATGTTCTTCTATGTCTGTTTTTCATAGATTTTGGTATATTGTATTTTTTTATTACTTTTAGTTCAAAATACTTTCTAATTGTGATTTGTCCTTTGACTTATAGTTTAAAGTATATTGCTTGATTTCCAAATACTTCAGAATATTTTGATTACCTTTCTGGTTTTGGTTTCTATTTTAGTCCCATTCAGAGCATACTCTGTATGATTTCAGCTCTTTGGAACTGATTGAGATAAGCATTATTGAACAGTGTATGGTTTATTTGGGTGAATGCTCCATGTGCAATTAAAAAAAAGTATCTGAAGTTGCTAGATTCTTTATTCTGTAAATATCAAATTAATTAATAGTTATCATTTCCAAATCTTTAAGGGACTTTTTTTTTTTTTTAAATCTGTTTGGTCTTTTAGTTTCTGAGAGGTGCATTAGACTCTCAAGTAATGATTATTAATTTGTCTATTTTCCTTTTGGTTCTCCAAATTTTTGCTGTACATGGTTTGAATTTGCTATTAGATGCATGCACATTTAGGATTATGTCTTCTTGACGAATTAACTCTTTTATTATTACCAAATTTACATCAGCATCCCTGGAATGTTCTTTTATAATATTTGCCACCATTTCATTTCTGTATGTGACTACTTGGTTAATTCCATCCTCACTAAGTTGTAAGGTCGAATGAGACACATTGTATTTTTAGTGTTCAACATAATGTCTGGAACACAGTGCCTGATAAATGTTTGTTGAATGAACTCATGAATGAAGGTACAGATAGTGTGAGTGAAGAATCAGTATAACTGAATGAACTGAGCTAAAACCTAGGGACAAGTGGATTAATGCAGTCTTGGAGAGACCTTGGTAGACATATCCCTGTTTATAACCTAGTTTGGTTTCTTATTTTTATCACTTTCATTGAAAATATGTGAACTATATTTGTCAAACTTATAATTGCTGAGTAGCTAATGTGACATCTTATAATATGTAATATAAGGATAATATGGTTATTCTGAATACATATTTGAAGTTAGATCCTTTGGTTTTGAATCCTTATTCAAACACTTAACATCTCGGAGTCTTTGAACAAATCGCCTCACTTTCATTCCTCATTTTTTCCTCCTGTAAAATGGGGATAATGGCAGAACTTATTTCCTAGTTTTGTATTGCAGACTGAATGAGTGTCGGATGTTAGTACTAAGGACAATATGTGGTCGTTGTAGGGCTCGTCCTCATCATCGTTCATCATCATCACTGTCTTTATTAGCAGCCTCATCATAGAAAATACGTAAATCTAGAAAAATCTCAAGAAAGTAATCATATATGGTCCTATCATCTAGATATTTTCTCAGTGTTTTTTCCTTTTCATGTATTCATACATTCTAAACATAAACCAGATGTTTCATGTGGATCATAAACACTGGTATTCTAAACATGTGGTTCATGTTTAGAAATGTATGAATCATGTGAAACACTTTTACTGAAAGGACCATTTTTGTCTTCTTTCAGTATAGAGACAGTATCATCCTTTTAGACTTTTATTATTTTTCATTTTAATTTTTATTAATAAAAAGGTTGAACTGAAGGTTGAACCCAGGGCTTTGTGCATACCAAGCATGTTCTCTACTGCTGAGCTACACTCACAGCCCCCTTTTCCTGTTCCTTGGTATTCCTCTCCGTCACCTAGAGTGATTCACAATACTGTGAATATCCCCTAGCAAAATGGTCAGTTTTTAAATACCTGATACCTAGCTGGGTATGATGATGTATGCCTGTAATTCCAGCAGCTCAGGAGGCTGAGGCAGGAGAATCACAGGTTCAAAGTCAGCAACTTAGCGAGACCCTGTCTCAAAATAAAAATTAGAGATGGGCTGGGAATGTGGCTCAGCGCCTCTAGGTTTAATCCCTGGTACCAGAAAAACAAAACAAAACCTCTCAAAATTCAATACCTACTTGACGTCACTATTTCTCTAATCATCCTCATAGCTCACAGCTGGCATTTTTCCGTTTCACGACTCAGTCAAGGATTACACATTGTATTTAGTTGGCATATCATTTAAGTCATTTTCAATCTAAATTATCCCCTTTCACTTATTTTTTTTTTCCTTTCCAGTGGCACTGACTGACCTGTGGATATGACAAGGCCAGTGAACCCATGTTTTGGATTTTTTTGATAATTTCCTTTCAGTGTTGCTTGGCTTTTTTCTGCCCATTGAATTTTCCTTAAATCAGAGTTGAAATCTGAAACTCCTAGATTCAGGTTAAATATATTTGGCAAGAATACTTTATCAGTGATGCAATGTACGGGCATATAATATGGGTTCTCTTACTGTGATTGGTGATCCTAAGTGACAGTGACCAGATCTCGCTATTGTAAAGTTATGATTTTCCATTGCAGCCATCAAGTAGTGTGTGGACTGAATGAATAGCACTCCTCCACCACCTTTCACCCTATGGATGATCCTTATCTGAAGCAGTTATTGTATTGAGGTGGCAATAGAATTTTCTTTTGTTGGTATAACAATGAACATCTTATCCTTACGTTTTTGGCTGTTTGCAGTTTTTATTTTGTGAACTGCCTGTTTGTATCTTTATGAAGTTTGTTTTCTTTTAAAGTGATTATTTTTAATGGACTTATAACAGCTTTTTATATGTTGAGCATTTTCCTTTTACACTTTAATATATCACCAAGATTACATATGAAATACTGAGTGTATCACAGCAAAGTGAATTTTTCCAGGCTCCAAAAGATATTAACCGAGGCCTGGTTTATGCTATGCATTGCTTTAGAGCTTTTCAACCAACTGTGTGATATACACATTATTACTTAATTCCTTTATTCAGATGAAGAAACTGAGGCATGGAAAATTTAATAAGTACTTCACTCTGGTCTCCTAGCAAATGAATGGCAGCATAGAATAAATATAAAGTTGGGACAAATTGTTAATTCTTATTGTAGGATAAAAGGAAGATGGAGGACAATAGCATTTTCTTGACGAATTTAAAGGAATAATGGAGTGTCATTTCTGTAAAAGCTACCATAATCTTGGAATGGAAATGTAGTATTTAGAATAAAATAAAGGAGAGCTCCATTTTCTTTTCTTGTCAAGCTGTAACTGAAATTTTATTTTCAGTATTATGCACCAAGACACAAGGCATACTGGAGCATATTAGAAGGGAGCTTCCTTGTTATATGAAAATAATAGTAGGATATTTCCTTGGTGCAGTAAGCATTTAGGAGCTATATAATAATTGTCCTCAAATAGCTACCATGTGAAAGAAGGAAAAGACATTATTTGTATGGTCTCATTTGGAAGATCTGGAATCAATGGAAAAGAGATATTAGGAGAAAGATTGCCACTCAGTGAAAGAATGTTAATAATATCTAAAATGGGAAGTTTCAGGAGGTTGTGAGTTAGAGGGATTGGGAAAAATATCCTATGATGACTTGGCAGTGATATCACAGAGAAGATTCATGTGTAGGGTAGGTACTTGGGTCAGATGACAGTTAAAATAGGGAATTTCAATACTGGGTCATAAAAGTTGATATTAGGAATATACAGAGTATTATGGATATAAGAAGGACATTTATCTTACACACCTTAGCAATAGGAGTTGTAGCTGGGGAAAACTTCATAAGATTTCTGTTTCAAATTACTGAATTAATGAGTTACTAAATTAATGATTGAGTTGTTTTAAGAAGCTGAATTAGCCAGCATGGAGGGGTGGAGTCCTTTCTTAGTTATTTTACATTACAGAATAGAATTTCCTCCTTATTATATCATTTCATATTTTGTAAACAATGTTATTAGTTAGACTCTTTTGAACACTAGGTAGATAATAAAGAGGGACTAGGAATGGGAAAAGGAGTGGTAGCACCATTTTATACCCTAATAATTTGCATTTTAGCATCCATTTACCTCTTTCCCCCCCTTATTTAAAAAGAGCTGCTTTTCCTTTCTCTCGTACACTTTCTCTGTTGAGATTTCCTTTTGCTAAATAGCAGCGAATTCTGGTTACATACAAATATATAATTATTCTCTTATTTATATACTGGATACATTTTAAGTTTACATTTTTTCTTACTTTGTAGGAATGCCCTATGTGGAAAGCTTCAGTGTGAGAATGTACAAGACATGCCTGTATTTGGAATTGTACCTGCTATTATTCAAACACCTAGTCGAGGCACCAAATGTTGGGGTGTGGATTTCCAGTTAGGATCAGATGTTCCAGATCCAGGAATGGTGAATGAAGGCACAAAATGTGATGCTGGAAAGGTAATCAAAATATTTTCTATCTATAAAGTAAAATGAAAAAATATTTAAAAAATCTCTTGTACAAAGTAAGTGGCTGCTTTCTTCTAGTTATAAAAGGAATCTATGTTTATTGTAGAAATGTTAGAAAATTCAAATCCACCAAGAACAAAATTAAGAATACCTATAGTTCTACCATCTACCATATTTCTTTCTTTCTTTCTTTTTTTTAAAGAGAGAGAGGAAAGAGAGAAAGAGCATCAGTTGTTATTTATTTTTTTCATCTGGCCTTTATTTCTTTGATACTTAATTGTATATGTGGTGCTGAGGTTTGAACCTGGGTCCTTGTACATGCCAAGCAAGTGCTCCAACTACTGAACAACCATTCCAGCCCCTCTACCATATTTCTTTACTGGGGTTATACAGCTAATGTTTTTAACTTTGTAGTATACTATTGATATGCTATAATTTATTAGTAAGTTTGCAATTATTGGGACACTTAGGTGAATTCCAGAATTGTGTTGGTGGGTTGAGGGGATGGGGGCATGTGCCTCTGTACCAGAAATGAAATGTCATCGTGCTTGTACTGCTTATGTCCCTTGCTATGCTTAACTCTACTGTTTGGGTCAGATATGATACCAGTTAGCCAGCCCATGGCAGTACCAGTGGTTCCAAATGAGAAGATGACCTGTGCCAATTTTTTTAAAAAAACATATAATTAAGAAAGTTAGCTAAGAATCAGGGCAGACACTGGAAAAATTCTTAAACAGATGCCATGAAGTAGGAATCGAGCTAGAAGGGCTGTGTCAAGCTTCAGCCATATGAGAGAAAGGAGCAGGATTGTTGAGTGAATTGAGACATCAACTCTCGTAAAGGAGTGCAGACGGAGGGAAAAGGTAAAGGAGAGGGAATGCTATAGAGAGAACACAGCTATCTGATTATGTAGCCTATTACAGAGACAGATGGGTGGACTCTGTACTGATCTCAGTTTCTACTGTTTCCGTTTCCAATTTTTTCTCATTTCTTACAAAACTCATGTGGGTTTTTTTGCTTATCCTTGCAGCGAAACTTGCCTGCTCTAGCTTTTATAAACAATGCTGAGACAAATGGCTTTATAAAGAAAAACTTTGAAACATTCCTGATTGTTTTCTAAAGTTAAACTGCTATAATGGTGTGCATACTTAAAGATATTAGATATAATTTTGCCTAATTTCTCTTTGGAAATTTTTAAATTACTTTCCATTCAGTTATGCATGTTTTAAATTGGCCATCCCATAGTCAAGAGTAGCAGTTGCCATTTTAAAGCTTTCAAAGGTGAATTTCTGTTTCTTTTACTTTTTTGATTATTAGTGATACTGAATTTTTCATCTATATAAACTCACTTTTTTTTTATGATTGGCCTGCCAATGTTCTATATCTATTTAAAAATTGACTTTATTAATTTTGAAGAAATTTAATATATCATATAAAATGTAATGATATCTATATTTCTCTCTTTTCTTTTTGGCCCAGTTTACTGCTGGCTTCTTCTGTTTTAGAACTTTTTGCCATGTTTACATTTGTAAATACTCAAAGCTGTTATTCCTTTCCTTTATGGTTTCCAACTTTATTTACATGTTTTAATAGACTTTTCTCAATATAGTCTAACATTTTCATTCTCTTGTATTTTCTGGAAATTTTTGTTTCTTATTTTAATACTTACTCTTTAATTTCAGTAGATCATTTTTGTGTACATATAATCTGAGATTGACATACTTTTTTGTTTATTCATTCAGAAAGCAATGTTATATACTGAGTTCCAAGGCTTTTCTTTTCCAGAATGCTTTATTGTTTACCTTGACAACCTTGATTCTAATCCCTTTTTAAATCTGAAATACAATGTGAATTACTTATTACATTTTTTGTATATTTGGGCTCAATTTCTGTTTTTTTCATCATGTCCTTTGGTGTCCATGCTGTCTTGTTTTAGTCTGGGTGGTTTTTATAATAATTTTCAATATTCAGTAGTACAGTTGCCCCTCATTATTTTTTCATAGTTTTCTTGGCTATTTTCATTTATATATCATTTCAGATGAACTTGAGATCATTTTGTGAAGGTGCAAAAAATAAAAAAGTTGCTTTGGAATTTTGGTTGGGATGACATTAGATTTATGCATTTATTGTGGTGAAAAGTGACAACTTTACATTATTGACTTTCCCACAAAAGAACATGTTATGTCTCTCCATTTTTCTGGGTCTTTTTTTTTCAAAGATATAGTCATAAAGGTCCATTTTATTATTTTTTATTAGTTTTATTCCTGGATATTTTGTTTTTATTTCCATTATGGCAAGGCTGGTTTTCTCCCATCGCTTTTCTAATATATTGTATTTTATAATCAGTTTTTTTTTTAAAGAGAGCGGGACAGTGAGAGAGAAAGAATCAGTTTTATTAATTTTTTCATGTGGCCTTCGTTACTCCAACACTTCGTTATGTACGTGGTGCTGGGGTTTGAACTTGCGTACCTGTACATGCCAGGTAAGCACTGTAACTGCTGAGCTACCACTCTAGCCACTTATAATCCATTTTGACTTTTAATAACAGTTATTTTATTTGTATTTTTGACTATTATTGCTATTCCAAAAAGCATTCATTCGTATGTATTTATTTTTATTACCAGCCATGTACTTAGCATTAGATTTTTTTTTTTAAATGGAAGAGGGAACAGTGAGAGAGGGAAAGAGAGAAGCAATTTTTATGTAGTTTTTCATGTGACTTTCATTCCTTGAACACTTTGTTGTGTACGGGGTCCTGGGGTTTGAACTTGCATACTTACACATGCCAGGCAAATGCTGTAACTGTCGAGCCACTGCTCCAGTCCCAGCATTATATATTTTTGTTGTTGATTATATTAGAATTTTTTTAGGTTAAACAGTAATTGTTTGTAGATGAAAAGAAATCTGTTCCCTTTCAGGTATTTACAATTTTAATTTATTTTTCTCACTGAACTGCTATGATAGAATTTTCAAATAATTTTAAATAATAATGATGATGGTGTACTATTTATCTGTCCCTTGCTTGACTGAAAATGCATCTAATATTCCAAGATTGTATGTGACTTTGACTGTTGTCTTGAGATAGATAGTATTTAAATGGGGTATCTTTTAGTCATAATTATAAGAATAAAAAATACCCAATAATGGATTTAAAAAATTAAAAGTATTATTTTGATAGCTACTGAAATAATCAGGATTTTATTTTGACTTATTGATATGGCTGGGTTTTATGAATAAATTCCCTAACATTACTTTTCTATTACATATAAAATATCTAAAATGTATTTATATAGTTTTTTCTTTTTATATTTTATATTATAATCTTACATTCCTGGAGCATACATTGTTTAGTAATGTTTTAGTTTTCTTTAGCTGTATTCCTAAGTTCTGTTTCCTGGTGAATATACTTCTGTACTTGTGAAGATGTATTATGTACTATATTATTTTCTGAGTGTGTCAAATTTTACTCTGGGGTCATAAACTATACTCTTAAATCTCACAAAATCTCAGCTAAGACTAGATTAAAGCATTCTAACCACAGTATCAAATAAAGAGCGTTGGAATCCAGAATCTCAGATAAGAGTTCTACTGGGTATTCCCCAACTCTTCCATCCATGCATCTTTCTTGGCTTCTTTTCCTTCTGTGTACACACATTACCCTTATAGCAGGGAAGGTCAAACCTCACAGTTCCCCTGGACCCTTAGAGTAGGTAGGATTATTGTTCATCCAGCAAGAAATCCAGAGATCCCAGGAAAGGACTATAAGGAACAGCTTGAAGAGCCAGTTGTGATGAGGGGAGGAGTCAGGCTATGTGACCCTAGGACCTGAGCTGAGTGCGTAATGACTTTGTGGCCCTCTGCTTAGAGGGAAGTTGATGACTTAGGTGAACTTAGCAGAACTGAACAGGGAAGCATGGTGGTAGATGGGAAACAAACAAGCCAACAAAACAAACAATAAAACTAATAAAATAGACACTATCACAGCTAAGTGTTGATGGAGTCCCTCTGTGTTTTCTGTAATTTCACAACCAGAGGTTAGGCATTGGTGGGAGTGACTTGGTTGCCTTGGGTGACCATCATAAATACCATACACTGGTTTGAGTCCTACTGGCAGGCTCTCAGAACACCATTTGTAGGACCCTCCTATGAAGCAGCCCTGCCTACCTAATGCCCTGTGCGCCTGTCAGGGCCTTTTGAGTCCTGGTGGCAGGTGCTTAGGACTCTATCTGTAGGACTTGCTCCAGAGCAACCCTGCCTACCTGACACTCTGTGTGCCTGTCAGGGCCTGTTTGAGTCTCTCTGGCAGGTGCTCAGAACAACACCAGTAGGATCCCCATCCAGAGAAGCCCCTGCTCAGGACCAGTTGAAAGAGGTTCCCAGGACAACCCAGGTTCAGATCTGCGACCTTGGGCTGGGAACCAAAAGGTAAGCAAAATGAGGAACCAGGCAGAAGTAGCATCTGGAAGAAGGTGATCATTAAAGAGGTGGTGGCTGATCTGACCCTTTGATTTGCAAGGAAAAACCACCTGGAGAACTGCCTACCTTCCCCACAGGAAATCTCAATTCAGGGACTCAGAAGAAGCTCTTCAAAAATGAAGAATCAAACTAGAAGAGGTTCACCTCAAACCCACAACTCCCCAAAAAGGATGATATGCATAGGGACTGAGATGAAAATCTTAAAAATGTCATCAGTGATATGATTACTAAAAGGAACAGTGAGCTAAAAGTAGATATAATGAAGAGACTTAAGTGAGAAAACTCAAGAGATGAAAAACTCTATTATCAAATAAATAGACATACTCTAACAGGAAGTAAAATCTAACAGGAAGCTAAAATCTGCAATTAATGCCATGAGAGGGACCACTGGCGATTTTAATAATAGACTAACTTCTATAGAAAACAGAACCTTAGCTCTTGAAGAAAGAACTTCTGACAATGAGGACAGGCTGAGCAAGCTTGAGTGCAAGGATGACAAAAAAGAAAATAAACCTCACAGAACACAAACAGAATTTTAAAAATGTCTGGGATGAAATGAAAAGAAACAGTTGAAGAGTTATTAGGATACAGGAAGAAATCAAAACACAAACAAATGGGATAAGGAACATTGTCAAGAAAAAAGTTAAAGAAAATATTTCCCATATAAAAATAGAGTCAGATATGCTCATCCAGGGAGGTTATAGGATACCCAATAGGCCTAATCAAATGAGAACCTCACCAAGACACATCATATTCAAAGTGTACAACAGAGAAATTAAGGAAAGAAAAATGAAAGCAGCAAAGAAGAATCACCAAATCACTTTCAGAGGCAAGCCAACAAGAATCACATCTGAATTTTCAGCTCAAACTCTGGAACTGAGATCATGGAAGGAGATCTTTCAGTGCCTGAATGAATACAGCATGTAGCCAAGAATACTATACCTAGCAAAACTCAGCTTTAAATTTGCTGGGAGAAATAACAACCTTTCATGATAGGAACAAATTTGCAGCATTCGTGAACAGAAAGTCAGCATTACAAAGAACCCTCAAAGATCAGCTCCACATAAAAAAACAAGCACACATTCCTCAAAACCCACAAACAGAGGAAATGCAATAAAGGTACATGCTATCAGTAGACAACTAAGACAGCACAGAACTTACTAATAAACCACAATGACTGTGAACCACAACCACGTAACTATTCTAACACTGAATATGAATGGTCTCAATGCACCAATCAAAAGACACAGACTAGCACATTGGATCAAAAAACAAAATCCAACAATATGATGCTTACAGGAAACCCTCCTTACAGCCAACGATACCCACAGATTAAGGGTGAAAGAATGGGAAAAAAATCTACCAGGCATATGACCCAAGAAGGCAAGCTGGAGTCGCAATTCTTATATCTGACAAAGTGGATTTCAAACATAAATTAATCAAGAGAGATAAAGAAGGCCACTACATCCTAGTAAAGGGAACAATACAACAGGAAGACATAACCATAGTAAATATATACTCTCTAAGCACCAGTGCCTCCAACTATGTGGAAAAATTACTCCAAGACATAAAACCACTTGTGGACTTCAACATGATAGTACTAGGAGACTTTAACACTCCTCTATCATGAAGAGACAGATCATCAAAGAAAAAAAACTATAAAGAGATCTCCAGTCTAAACACCATAAATTAAACAAACTTAATAGACATCAACAGAATATTCTACCCCAAATTGACAGAGTATACTTTCTTCTCAGCAACACATGGATCCTTCTCCAAAATAGATCATATTCTATTTCACAAAGTAAATCTCAGCAAATATAAAAAAGAGATTATTCTGTGTATCCTATCAGACCATGATGCCATGACACTAATAATTAATAGAAAAAGCCATTGCACAACACACACACATATACCTGGAGATTGAAAAACACCCTATTAAATGAAGAACGAATCCAAGAAGAAGTGGGAATAGTAATTAAGGAATGCTTGGAAGAGAATGAGAATGAAGACACAACATATCGAAACCTCTGGGACAGTATGAAAACATTCTTAAGGGAAAAATTTATTGCACTGAGTGTGTACATTAAGAATCAGGAGAGATCCCTAACACATAAGCTTATGCTCCAACTCCAATCTCTCCAAAATGAAGAACAGTCTAATCCCAAAGCCAGCAGAACACAGAAAATAATTAAGATAAAAACTGAAATAAATGAAATTGAGAGCAACAATAACAGCAACAAAACAATGAAAAGAATTGATGAAACAAAAAGCTATTTCTTAAAAAAAATAAAATTGACAGATTCCCAGCTAATATAACTAAAAGAAGGTGAGAATCAAAGCAAATCAACAAAATCACCAGCAAGGAGAGTGATTACCACTGACCCCATTGAAATCAAAGAGATTATCAGAACATAGTTTGAAAAACTGTACTCCTCTAAATCAGATAGTCTGGATGCCATGGGCAAATTTCTAGACACTTACAACATCTCCAAATTGACAGAGGATGAAATTGAAATCCTAAACAGCCTAATAACAGCCACCAAAATCCATACAGCAATGAAGTCTTCCAAGGAAGAAAAGCCCAGGACCCGATGGATTCTTCTCTGAGTTTTACCACACCTTTGAAGAAGAGCTATGCCTCTCCTAATTAAGCTATTCCAAGAAATTGAAAAAGAGGGATCTCTCCGAAACACTTTTTATGAGGCAACCATAATTCTGATACCAAAACCCAATAAAGATACATAAAAAAGAAAACTATAGATGAATATCCCTCATGAATATCAACACAAAAATTCTTAATAAGGTTCTTGCAAAGTGCTTTCAAAAATACATCAAGAAAATGATTCATCATGATCAAGTGGGCTTCATTCCATGTAGGCAAGCCTGGTTCAATATACACAAATCAATAAATATGATTCATCACTTAAACAGATTTAAGGACAAAAACCATATGATCACTCAATAGTTGCAGAAAAGGCCTTTGATAAAATCTAGCACCCATTTATGCTCAAAACTCTAGAGAAAATAGGGATCAAAGGAACTTAACATTTCAAAGGCCATACATGCCAAACCCTCAGCTAGTATATTACCAAATGGAGAAAAGTTGAAACCATTTCCACGAACTTGGGAAGAATACAAGGCTGCCCGCTCTCACCACTTTTATTCAATATAGTTCTCAAGACCCTGGCTGTAGGAATCAGGCAAGAGAAGGAAATCAAAGGGATAAGAATTGGAAGGGAGGAAGTCAAACTATCCGATTTTTCAGATGACATGATCCAATATCTGGAAGATCCAAAAAACTCCACCAGAAAACTGCTAGAACTAATAAACAGATTTGGCAAAGTAGCAGGCCACAAGATCAATATCCATAAATCAATAGCTTTCCTATACACTAACAATATTAGGGCAGAAGAAGAAATCAGGAAATTGATCCCATTCATAATATCCTCTAAAAGAATGAAATACTTGGGAATTAATCTAACAAGAGAAGTAAAAGACCTCTACAAGGAAAATTATCAAACACTGAAAACAGGGTTGTGGGGAGATAGGAACAGTAGCACACTGTTGGTGGAATTGCAGACTTGTACAGCTGCTCTGGAAACTGCAGAAGACCTGAGTGAATGAAAAGGTGTTCCATGCTCTTGGTTAGGCAGAATTAATATAATTAAAATGGCCATTCTGCCAAAAGCACTGTACAGATTCAATGCAATAATCTCCATCAAGATTCTAATATAATTCTTTGCGGATATAGAAAAAGCAATTCTCAATTTCATATGGGACGACAGAATAGCTAAAACTTTACTAACCAAGAAAGACAAAACAGGTGGTTTTGCAATATCAGATCTAAAATTATACTATAGAGTTGTAGGATTAAAAATAGATGGTACTGGTATGAAAATGGGAATGAAGACCAAAGGAGCAGAATAGAAGACTCTGAGACAAACTCACAAATATTTAAACAGCTGATCTTTGACATAGGGGGTCAAAATATAACTTGGAGGAGAGACAGCCTATTCAGAAAATGGTGCTGGACAAACTGGACAGCCACTTGCAAAAAATTGAAATTAGACCCTTATCTCTCACTTTGCACAAAAATCAAATCAGAATGGATCAAGGAATTTGTAATTAAACCAGCTACCATACAACTGCTATAAGAAAAACTAGGATCAACACTCCAGCATATGGGAATTGGCAACGACTTCCTCAACAAGACTCCTAAAACAAAAGAATTAAGTCAAAATTCAATGAGTGGGATGCCATTGAACTAAAAGTTTCCATATAGCCAAGGAAATAGTCAAAGCAGTCAAGCGACAACCTACAAAATGGGAGAGAATCATGTCCTGCAATCCTTCTGACAGGCGACTAATATCGAAAATTTACAAAGAACTCAAAAAACTCAATAACAAAGACACAAACAATCCAATCAATAAATGGGCCAGAGAGATAAACAGAAACTTCTCAATAGAGGAAATCGAGCAAGCCAATGAATACATGAGAAAGTGTTCTAAATTACTAGTAAACAGAACAATACAAATCAAAACTACATTAAGATCCCACCTTTCTCCAGTCGAACTGGCAAAGATGAAGAATACAAACGATAACAAATGCTGGTAGGGTTGTGGGGAACAGTAGCACACTGTTGGTGGAATTTTAGACTCGTACAGCTGCTCTGGAAAGCAGTGTGAAGACTTCTCAATAAATTAGGGTTGGATTCACCATATGACCCAGGTATCCCTCTTCTGGGTATTTTCCCAGAGGAGTTAGAATCAACATATTACAGTGACAGCAAAATCTATGTTCATAGCAGCTCATTTACAATAGCTAAGTTATAGAACCAACCCAGATGCCCCTCACGGAATGAACTGGTACAAAAGCTCTGATATATTGAATACACACACACACACACACACACACACACACACACATACACCCACACATTCTACTCAGCTGTGAAAAACAATGATGTTACATCCACTGAAGGTAAATGGATGGCAATGGAAGAAATCATGCTGAGCGAAGTTAGTGAAGCCCAGAGAGTTAAGGGCTGAATGTTTTCCCTCATTTGTGGAGGCTTCATCTAAACCCAGGCTTCGGAGTAAGGTAGACAAACTCATGTATAGATCCATAGAGCAAAAATGCAAAATGTTAATATTTATGAGACAGTCGCAAGATACTGCGTAAGATACCTGAACAAGCTGTGCTGCACGCCTGCACAAAGATGTAAATGTTTAATCCTATTGTCAAATATTTTGAAGAATAACAAGGGATGATAGGAAGGGAGGAGAAGGGGAAATGTGGGATCTGAGATATAGCAAGGTACATTCAACACATTTCTAATATGTCACTGTATATACTACAGTTTTATATATATATATATATATACATATATATATATATATATATACACACACACACATAAATGTTCTTCATAGGTATAAGAATTATGTCACTGTACTTGAGTTTTTTAGGAAATCTGTAGGATCCAGAAGAAAGGCTAGGGATCAGGGGATGGGAGGAGGAAGGTAGAGGGGTTCGGCAAGTGGGGGATATTGAACACATTGTGTTGCTGAGTAGTGTGCATGTAGGAATGTGTGACAACTAATCCCATCATTATGTAAAACTATAACGCACTAATAAAAATTAATGAAAATAAAAAAAGCAAAGACCACAGACTGGGTGGCCTTAGACATTTATTTCTCATGGTTCTGGAGGCCAAGTCCAAGATCAAGGTGCTGGTGATTTAGGTTTCTTTGTAAGGCCTCTTCTCTTGGCCTGTAAGCAGATGCCATCTCATTAAATCCTTATGTAGTTCCTCCTTGTGCCTGGAGAGAGCAGAGAGCCAGTTGGTGCCTGTTTGTCTGCAGACACTGATTTTATCACATAGGGCCTCAGCTCATGACCTCATCTTTCCCTGCTTACTTTTCAAGGCACTTGTTTCCAAATGTCATCAAATAAGGGGTCAGGGTTTCAACATATGCATTTTGGAATGATATGAATAGCCTCATGGCAGGAAGCCTCCAGAATGGACTTTAGTTAGTGAGAAAAAGAATATTTTAATCAGTTATTATAAATACATTATTTTTGCTTGTCCTGTGAGATGCTCGTTGCTGTGTCCTTTCCATAGTACACAGTTCTTCTTCATATACCTATACCTGCCTCTAGGTGGATTGTTACACAAAATTGGAGAATTCTTGCACAATAAGTCAGAGACAGGAAATGTGAAAGAAAAGGTAAATGTCTGAGATTATAAATTAAGAATTTTTAATTCAGTCAATTATAATACCTAATTTAGAGGTAATGAACACAGAGGTCAAATGGACAATTATGAAAGTCGAGTACTGGTGGAGAATAATCCTATGATCATCCAGAGACAAAATCCAAAACAAATAAACAGTGGATCACATGTAAAGAAATGAAGTTTAGAATTGAGTTCTGGAAGATAGGGGAGTAGCACTTTCATGTTTCTGAAAATTTCTCAATGTACACAGCTAAACTATTAATCATGTCAGAGGACATAATAATAACATTTTAGACATTTCAGTACCCAGAACACTTATGTTTTATTCATCCTTTCTTAGGCAGTTATCTAAAGTAATGTTCCAGCAAATGAGAAAGTAAAACAGGAAGAGAAAAATCGTCATCTGGGAAACTGAGGAGTATCAAAGAGAAATTCCGGAACGTAACTGTTGTGTACAGGGCCAGGATAGCAATCAATTCAGACTGAAGCAAGAGGACCCTGTAGTGAGGTTTCTAGAGAAGGGGAATTTTAGGAATAGATGATATGGCAGCTTGTTTGAGATTATGGCAAAGGCCAATTGTGTAAGAAGAAAGGGAGGTTTTACTTGTAGCAAAATAAAAGCTATGTGAGAAGTAGAATACAATATTTAGTTTTGAAATCTATAAAGTTTCTGCTTAAATGTTGGCAAGGGATATTTACTTCCCACTTTTCATGTTTCCTTGTGGTAGAACTTCCATGAAAACAATTGTCATGGCCTCAGTTTGATCCTCCTTCATGTCTCTCCAGGAGAGGAAAAGTGGTTGATCGAGTTGATGAATTCAGACACCGGGCACAGGTGGCTCAGCCCCTTGTCCTCTCTTTGCAGATCTGCCTGCCTGTAGAGGGTGCATTTCGGTCTGCTCTCTCACCGTGCAGTGCACTTAGCAAGGCAGGCTCTGCTTCTGTTGCGGGGGAGGCCTTAGTTGTCCAGAGCAACCTGTGGCTAGGCAGGTACGTTGCATTCTGGGTATAGTAGTATGAAACTCATGCTTACTGGTGCTTAAGTCATGTTAAATGCTATGTTGGTAGAAAGATGATCCTTTAATTGCCTGTTGTTAGCCGCCTCTATTTTGTCTCACCTGCTTCTGAACCTGCTCAGTGAATAGAGAGATGTTATGTGTTGATTTGATTACATCCCAGTGTTAAGGATGTAAATATTAAATAGTACTTACTTTGAGAAGGTAGAGAAGAGCATAGGGGTTGTATAAGAAAACTAAATTTTTTTATCTTAAAAGACATTAGTTGCTGTGTAAAATAAATGAATCAAGGAAAAGCGTATTGATTTAAAATAGGGAGGTAATCAGAAGAAATGGTGGTTGCCTCTGGACTATTTGACTGACAGATTAGGTAAGAGTGAGTCAGGAAGTTGTTTTTGTCATAAACCCTCCATCACTATTTGATTTTTAACTGTGTGTGTATTTTCTTTTTAAGTAGTAAATAAAAAAGCAAAGGACACTGGTACCCATTCTTTAGAAGTGATGTTGGAAGTGTTGTGTCAACTTTGTGAAGACTAGTACAGCAAAACTGGTCACCTGGTTTGAAAATCTTACCCAACAAAGCATGCTTTTTTATTTTCCCAAAATGTTAGCTTAAGAGAAGGCAAAATTTTTGTGAAAATGTACTGATTTTTGGCTTTGGAAATTGCGTGTGCTTTTTTTTTTTGGCTTCTAAGCATTCACGTGGATTTGGAATGAGATACACAGGGTAAATGAATTGACTACATGTTCATTTTTTGATGAATGTTCTGAGTGCATTTATAAAGAGGGTATTATTGCTTATAAAATGTGGTGTTTGATAATTATATATTCATATCCATCACATTCTTACTGTTCTTAACGTGTTAAAGATTTGAGAAAGTAATGTTAAAGTCTCTTAATAACTACTTGTTTTCATAAAGGTACTTTTTTGTTAATATCTGAGGCAGAGTTTCTTAATTATTATATTTTAGTTGTGGATTACATTTTTTATTAGTTTAAAAATCTCCTTTGGTCTTTTCTAATGCTTTTGTTTTAAATTTTACTTTGACACTGTTATCACATTTTATATTTGTCTAATAGATTTTTTCCCAGCCCTTTTCAGTGTCATTTTGCTTTAAGCATGTGAGTAGCATATAACTAAATTTTATTCTCTGCTCCAATCCAAATTTTTTCTTCCTTTGGTAAGCATTTTTTTTTTTTTAAAAAGGGAAGGTCACATTTTCATTATTAAACATTTGAAAGTATTGTAGAAACAAAAAGTATGCCCCACTTGTCCCCTTTCCAAATTCATTTCCTTGGGTAACTACTCTGAATACTGTGTTGTATAACTGTGTAGTCTCCACTGTCTCTGGGCGTTTAGAAATATTTGTACTTTCTATTACTCCCACACATGCCTAAAAAACAAATTGGACTTTAAATATTGCTCCGAAATGTGTTTATTACTTTGTGGTACATGTCATTCTATGCAAAACTAGTTCATTCCATTATAGATAGAGAAATCATTTAATGATATTGTGGAAATTTATATTGTCTGCAGTTTAGTGCTGAATCCTTTTCTTCATTTAATCTCATCTATTTTTGTGAAGACTTCTATAAGATAGATACCTGGTAGATTTTTTTTTAGATTAAGGGTTATGTACATTTAAAATTTAATAGAAACTTCCAATTTACTTTTCTTTTTTTTTTTTTTTAAAGAGAGGGGGAGAATGAGAGACAGAAAGAAAGAGAATCAATTTTATTTAGATTTTCATTTGATTTTTGTTCCTCAGACACATGGTTCTGTACATGGTGCTGGGTTTGATCCCAGGTTCTCACGAATGCCAGGCAAGCACTCTACTGCTGAGCCACAGCTCCAGC
>PVKS010003081.1:0-108879 GCA_004027875.1 Aplodontia rufa
TGAGCCTCAAATTTCTGTTGTGTACCAGTTGCCCAGCACAAGGCATTTTGTTAAAACAACCCAAACAGAGCAGCCTGCCTTCTGTTGTGCTCGTGCTTCGGGCGGCGGAGGCTTCCCGGGCTTGTTCAGGGATCTGCTTTCATTTTTTACGATTCTGAGTTAACAAAAAAACTCTCAGTTTTGTTGAAGATTAAGCCTGAATTTCTGATTTGCTTCCTTTTAATATTCAGGTGATTTTTTTTTTTTAAAGAGAGAGACAGAGACAGCGCGAGAGAGAATCAATTCTATTGAGTTTTTCACGTGGCTTTTATTGCTCGGTGACTTTCTTGTGTATGAGGTGCTACAGCACCATAACCGCTGAGCCACCACTCCAGCCCCGTAATTTTTTTTTTTTAAGTTCACAGAATCATAATCATTAGGGAGATACAAATCAAAGCCACTGTGATGTCACCTCACACCTGTCAGAATGGCTATTGAACATAGTTGATGGGAATGCAAATTCCATTATGGAAAGTAGTATAGGGGTTCTGCTACCTTTAAAAAAACTGTTATTTTTCATTAGTTCTTTTTAGTTATACATAACATTAGGCTTAATTTTGACATCATTATAAAAGCATGAAACCTAATTTGCTTGAGTTCAGTCTTTAGGGCTTTCCATTCCCTCCTGATCCCTGTTAACTTTTCCTATACTTTACTGATCTTTCCTAAAATAAAACTATCTTTTGGGGGCTCGTGGTGTAGGTCAGTGGGAGAGTGCTTCCTTGCATGCACAAGTCCCTGGGTTTGATCCCCAGTGCCACAAAAACAAACAAAAAGAAAAAGGATCTACAACCAGTAACTTGGGAGGCTGAGACAGGAGGATCACAAGTTCAAAGCCAGCCTCAGCAACTTAGACCCTAAGCAACTAAGTGAGACCCTGTCTTAATATAAAAACGGATGAGGATGTGGCTTAGTGACCCAGGTACCCAAAACAAACAAACAAACAAATAAATAAAAAGGAGCTATCATATAATCCAGCAATCCCTCTCCAGGATAAAAATCCAAAGGAATTAAAAATCACTATCTCAAAGAGGTATCTGTACCTCCATGTTCATTGCAGCATTGTTTACAATAGCCAAGATATGGAATCAACCTGACTGTTCATTAACAGATGAATGATAAAGAAAACATGACACCAACATACATGCACTGCAATATTACTCAGCCATAAAAAAGGAGGGGCTGGGGTGAAGCTCAGTGGTAGCCCTTGACTAGCAAGTATGAGACACTGGGTTTGATTTTCAACACTGCGGGTGGGTGGTAGAGGGAGAAAGCTTGTCATTTGCAGCAATACGGATGAAACTGGAGAGCATTTTGCTAAACAAAATAAGCGAGAGAGAGAGAGAGAGAGAGAGAGAGAGAAATAATGTCAGGTATTGCCTATATACAGAATCTTTAACAAAACAAAGTCAAACTCACAGAAACAGAGCTTAGAAGGTGGGGGTGACGGGAAGAGGTTGGTCAAAGGTTACAAACATTCAGTTATAAGATGAAAAGTTCTGAGGATCTAATTTTTTTTTAAGAGAGAAGGACAGTGAGAGAGAGAGGGAGAGAGAGAATCAATCAATTTTTATTGAGTTTTTCACATGGCTTTTGTTGCTCTGACACTTAGTTGTGTGATGGGTGCTGGGGTTTGAACTCGTGTGCTCATGGACGCCGGGCAAATGCCGTAACTGCCAAGCCACCGCTCCAGCCTTGAATCTAATGTTAATAATGTGCTATATACAGTGTACTTGCAATTTGCTGAGGGTAGAGCTTGGGTTCTAGAAAAGAAAAAAAGTAATTATGTGACGTGATAAATGAGTTATTTAACTTGATTGTGGTAACCACTTCATAATGTGTATGTATTTCAAGTCATTGTGTTATACACTTTAAGTATATACAACTTTGTCAAGTATACCTCAATAAAGCTGAAAAAAAAAGAGCAGTTGACAGAAATGTCTATATCTGCTGGGCCTGGTTGCACATGGCTGTAATCCAGTGGCTCAGGAGGCTAAGGCAGGAGGATCGCAAGTTCAAAGTCAGCCTCAGCAACTTAGCAAGGCCCTAAACCACCTAGTGGGACCCTGTCTCAAAATAAAAAATAAAAAAGGGCTGGGAATGTGGCTCAGTAGTTAAGCACCCTAGGGTTCAATCCCTGGTACCAAGCAGAGAGAGAGAGAGAGAGAGAGAGAGAGAGATGTCTTTATCTGACTTCTTGAAATTAGTTGGAAACAATATCAAGTGGGAATTCCTGAAAATTGTGGAGTCCTTTCATAAAATCTGAATCTGAAATATCTGTTTGAGTTTAGCCAGAGCCACTGTGGGCCAGCTATCACATTGGAGTTCTGAGTGGCTGACATTTTTACTGATGTGATGGACAGGTCTACATTCTCCAGGTTCTCACTTTGTAAGTCCTGTTAGGAAGCCTTTGAGGACATTGGTCATTATATTATATTCAACTTTGCCATCTCATAATGATCTACAGGAAATTTTTTTGGTCTTGGCTTTATACACTGTCCAGTTGTTTCTTTAGTGAGTGATTGATTGCTTTGATTTTTTGGTCTGGGTAAGTTTCCCTTTGAACGTGGGCTTCTCGGGAGCTCACAGCACAGTTTCCATTTTAACACGCTCCTAGAACTGGATTTTGTGCCAGCCTAATTTTTGTTGGCATTTTAGTCTCTACCTTTGCCTGTCTGGTTGTTTTTTTCTTTCTCATCCACTCCTGATTCTCTTTACATTGCTTTACATGTGGGTGGTCAAAATCTTTAAATCATTTCTGTATTAAGAAGTTTTAAAAATAAATAAGCAGAATGTTAATAGGAATTAATGAAGGTATAATTATTTACCATTGATATTACTTGGTTTGTGCCCACTGTAGTCACAGATTGGGTCATTTCTATTTAGCTTTTTCCTTTTACAGATGGGAAAAGTGAGGTCTCAATAAATTAAGGGATTTACTCCATATCACCCAGTGGCAGAACAAGGTCTTGAACCCAGGACACCTTCCATGACACTTTTGCCATCTTCCTGAAGATGGCAAAAGGAACCAAAGGGCACTGATACAGTTTAGATACAACACGCCCCTCAACACCTCATGTGTGAGATAATGGAAGAATTTTCAGAGGTGAAATGATTAGATCACAAGAGTTGAAACCTAAAGTGGATTAATCCACTGATATGGATTACCTGGGTGTGATAGAGAGGGTGGGTCACTGCCTTATTTTGTCTGTCGTTGTGAGTGGAGGTCTGTCTCTACCTCCTGTTCACCATGCCCTGAGCCGCTTTCCTCCACCATGCCCTTCTGCCATGTTTTGCATCACTTGGAGCTCAGCCTACGGAGTTGATTGACCATGGACTGACCCTCTGAAACTGAGTCAAAATAAACTTTCCTCTGTTTCAGTGAGCTTTTCTTGCTGCTGTGACTAAGAAGACCCAACAAGAACAATTTCAGGAGGAAGAGTTTAACTGGGGGATCATGGTTTCAGAGGTGTCAGTCCATAGAAGGGTGCTCCACTCCTCAGGGCTGGAGGTGAGGCTGAACATCATGGTTGAAGAGTATGGTGGAGGAAAGCAGCTCGAGGCATCACATCAGGAAGCAGAGAGAGAAACTCCACGCCAAATAAAAATATATACCCCAAAGGCACACCCCCAGTGACCCACCTTCTCCAGCCACACCCTCCCCACCTACAGTAGACAGTTAATCCCTATCAGAGGATTAACTCACTGATTGGGTTAGGCTTTCATAACCCAGTCGTTTCACCTCAGCCTTCCTGCATTTTCACAGGGATACCTCACATTCAAGCCAGAACATCTTGTTTTAAGAATTTTTTCATGTCAGGTTTTCAGGTCATAGTGATGCAAAGTTGACTAAAATAGGCATTGAAGCTTCCAGGACCCTGGTCTCTAGTTTCTCAGTCTTGGTATTTACTCACTTTGAGACAAAAAGATCGTCACAGTTTTATAGTCTACGGGCTTTGCCACATTCTAAGTGTTGGTTTTCCATTTATGTTTCCTTCCCTGGACATCAACTCTCTGCCTTTTGAAACAGTCTTGGCATATTTATAGGATCAATGCCATGCAGGGTTCTATAGAAAAGTGGAGACCCAGGAAGACAGGAATGTCCCCTGTCCCTATACAACAAACGCACTTAGATCCTTCGAGCCAGTGGGCAACCTCTGAATCCTACTGGTGTGTATAACACTAACATATGTGGCAACACGAAATACCATCTTTGTTATTAGAGGAAATAACTTGAAACTCCACTGGGGCTGTAGGATCACTTTTTCCTAAATATGCTCCTGTCAGGCAGCCCAGGGAGAGAAAGGCCCTTAGGCCGGGACATCTCGGACTGTGATGGAGGGACTCATTCTGTGAGGCCAGAAGAAATAGCTGTTTGCTCAATAACCCTGGTGGTTCAACTGCTATTTTTTCCTCTAAGGGATGTTTCTTCTGAGGGTTTGCCCTCCTAACAGAGAAATGAACTGCTTTTATGTTGTCGGATATTAATAGTGACTGGGTGTGGGCTGGGGGTCAGTCTCAGGTTCGTTATTCAATTACAAATTTGAGTCGTCCTTGATTCCCTTCTCCTTTGCTTGGTTCTCTCTTCCTTACTAAGGGATTTGGAACAACCAGCTCCCTACAGTAATCTGTGTTGCTAACCCAGGAAGTTCAGTAGGTTCGGTATATATTATGCATTTTGGACTTAGGATATTTTCAGCTTTACTATGGATTCATTGGGCTATAACACCATCGCAAATGTCTATACTCAGGCTTTTGTTATGAAAAGATCATTCTGGTTGCTAAGTAAAAAGTGACTGGAAGAAGAAGGCACAGAGAGAGTTGGGAGCCTGGTCAGGTGTTTTCTCAGCTCAAAACTTGCAGCAGAGAACTTTCCCACGATGCTCTGGTGCCTTTCATGGCCTCCCATGTAGCATCATCACCGGACTTCCAAAGATGGAATGATCTGCTTCTCAAGTCTTGTCAATCCAACAGCAAATGTGTGGGAAACTGAATCGATGTTCTTTGTAGAAAATTATTATTTATTTTTTATTTCACAAAGCTCAAGGCTGAGAGTGCTGCGTGGTACACTATGGTGGTGTGAGCATTTTCTCGGCGTTGGCTCAGGCCTGGCTGTTTATTATGCATGAGTTGTATTGCAAATGTGGAACAAATGAAGCCGAGATATCAAATTAATACTATGATCTGTTTTTCTGTTTTGTTGCCATAACAATCTGTGGCTCTTGAAGCAAAGAGAAAATTAGAATTGTATTAAAGGTGTTTACACCGTGTACACTCCACCCTGCATTATTATTTATTGCGATAATAGGTGTGTTTAACATTTGCTTAAGGAGGGTTAGCTGCTACTGCTTCTTGCCTTATGGTTCTTCTGCTCATTCTCCCACCCTGGCTTTGCTTTTGACCTTGACTTTTCCTATGGTTCTGAGCAGGGAGGAAGAGGGGCTTAGTCAGATGCTTCATGATTTCATGACTCCTTTTCTCTAACCCTTCTCACCAATTCATGGAGCTCTTTAAAGCCAATTCTTGGGGAGAAACTGGCAGGACCTGGATAAGCTTTTCTCTTTTCTTTGTGCCATTTCTGACCCCTAAACCTGCCTGTGAAGAGGCCTCATATACTTTGGAGGGAGGAAGAGAAGCTGAGGGGTGGGAGGAAAGAGAATCAGGGTAAGGTCTTCCTCGGAGGAAGGGGCGTGGAAGTCAGAATGCTGAAAGTAGAAATTGGGTGCTGGTTCCCCAAAGTTTCCCTCAGCTTGCTTACTCCATTCTCAGTGCCAAGCATATGGCCGCTGAGAGCCTTCCCGAGGCCTCTCCTGCCCTGACCATCACCTGCCGTGGGCACACTTCCCCTTGTGGCCAGCTGTGTGAGTCTGGTGTTGGAGGGTCTTTGGATGTAGAGGCGATTCCTGCTCTGTTTCTTATCCTCCAGTTTCTAGAATGATGCTGGGCACATAGCACATATGAGAAACTCAAGAAGGGCTTCCCTCGATGTTTCTTTTTTTGTGTGGGGTGGGGTGACATTGTGACCATTATTGAAAAGTTTGCTTGCAATGAGGGAAGGTAGGTTTGCAAAGATTACCCTTTTAGTGAGTTCCGCCCATTTTTGAGTGTCTGTGGCTCCAGAATAAAATAGAAGGAAAAGAAGTGTTTCTGACACTTCTCACAAGAATCTGCAGGGAATCGATGCCATTTTAATTCTTCATCAGGGAAGAACACGGGCAGAGTGGTGACATGGTGGCCTTCCACACCAGTGAAGTCTTACTCAGAGCCACAGAGACCCTAGGTGAGAAGTGAACTGACAATGTCTTGCTTTTGTCCTTTATTGCCCAGCTGACCTGGAATCAGGTCTAAAGTTCAGGGAAGGATGAAGACCCTTTCTGTGCTAGTCTTTTTTTGAGCATGGTCCCTAGATATTCTAACTGCACAGACAAAATAAATCAAAGTAACAAAACAAAAAACAATAGACAAACAAAGAACCCATTAGGACCCAGAAGATCAACTTTTTTCTCAAGGTCAAAGTAACTTTCTCAAATTCTCACACATGGTTCTCTCTTCTCTCCCTTTCTCTCTTAAAATGAAAGGATAAAGAGTACAAAAATGGGGGCTGGAGCCGTGGCTCGGCAGTTGTGGCGCTTGCCCAGCGTGCACGAGTACACGGTTCAAACCCCAGCACCTACAAACACAATTAAGTGGCAGAGCAGCGAAAGCCATGTGAAAAACTCAATAAAAATTGATTCTCTCTGTCTCTCTCTCTCTTTCTCTCACTGTCCTTCTCTCTTAAAAAAATAAATAAAAAATAAAGAAAGGATAAAGAGTCCAAAAATGGGTTTGAAGGTCCAGGTCAGCGTGTGAGTGGTCACAGTGTTGTCAGAGACAGCTGCTTGTGACAATGACAACTTCAGTCCCAAGGGAGAAGTGAGACAAGGAAGGCATATTAATCAGGTTGGTGGAGGGGAGTGCTGGGGGAAGCTGGGGGTGGTAGGAGAGAAGATGGGTGGGTAAGGCTGGCTCTGGGCTTATCTTTGGAAAAAGCAGACTGTGACTTTCAGCTCTGGTGTCTCACTGCAGAGCCCCTCCACAGAGTCCTAAGGCAAAGGAGCCTCTAGAACCCGGGATGTGGGAAGCCAACAACCAACAGAGGCACGGAGCAGCCTTCCCCAACACAGACTTTTTGCTTTCGTGAATAACCTGATCACAGCATTCCATCTTAGTTACTTTCTCCCTCGTGGACATTTCTGAGGAGGGTAACTAGAGTTAGTTCCTTTTTGTAGATGGGTCTAAATTGCTTATAAAGTGTTATACCTACTACTTCAGTTCAGTCACCAGTTCTGACCATGTTTATAACTGTAAATGTTTATTTCTGTGCCAGGCCCTTTCTGAGGTGTGGAGATGTGAAGTAACGTCCAAGTTCACACCAAGAGTAAGTGTCCACCTACGGAGCACTTTGCAGTTCTGCTAGCTTAAATGCATGCGTGTGTGTGTGTGAGAGAGAGAGAGAGAGAGAGGGAGGGAGGGAGGGAGTATGACAGGACATTGGTGTTTTGCAAACTTTTATTTGGTTCAATTCCCTTGTGTCCACAGGGTCTGGATGTCTGTGACTGAAATACAGTCTCCGAGGGCAGATTGTAGCGACTACACCTGCAGAAATGTGTGCTTTCTATCTTACATAATACATAGCAGTTTTATTTATTCCAAAGAAAAACCATGAGAACATTGAACTCCGATTCAGTAGATAAAATGTTGCTATTATGCTTCCTTTAAAAAAGTTCATAAGGGGCTGGAGTGGTGGCTAGTGGTTACGGCGCTTGCCTGGCATGTGTGAGGATGCAGGTTCAAACTCCAGCACCACGGACACAATGAAGTGCTGGAGCAATTCATTTTTAAAAAGTTCATAAAAGCGCACATTTTTATTTGTGCGGGAAGATGATGGTGTGAAATATTAATGTGATCTCCCACCTCTCAGGTTCAAGAGCAAGCACGCCGTTTTTTCCCACAGCACTGCCCTGATTGAGGGTTCCACAAAAGAGGCCTCTGTTTTTCCAAAGTAGAGTTGTCAGATTTAGCAAACGAAAACACAGGATGCCGACTCAAATTGGAATCAGATAAACACCAAATAATTTTTAGTAGAAGTATATCCCATGCCATATTTGGGACACACTTATACTATCAAAGTTACTTGGTGTTTTTCTAGAATTCAAATATAATGGGTGTCCTGTATTTTCTGTGGTACCTCTACCTCAAAGGAGAGTGAAACAAACAAAAAAACCCCCACAAAGTACCAAAAGCTAGACTTTGATGCCTAAGGACTGAGGAGGAACAATGTAAGATAGAAATACTGGGAAGTAGATGAATGGATCCAAAAACTGTGATACGTATATACCATGGAATTTCACACAGCAATTAGAAACAACGATATGGCAGCCTTTGAAGGTAAATGGGTGGCTATGGAAGAGATCATGCTGAGTAAAATCAGCTTAACCCAGAGAACTAAGGGTCGAATGTCTCCACTCATCTGTGGAGCTTGGAACTAGACCCTGGCCATTGAGAAAGGAGGTCTATTAACATGTTTTAAATCCAGATAAGGTGTAATGTCACACAACCTAATACTTTTTTAGAGATGTTGTGGGAAGGAGGGGTGGGAGGGATAGGGTGGATAATTAGAGGGGGCTCTTGTGGGTAAATCTAATTTTCAGAATTTATATATATTATATTATTTCATTAGAAGCTTGTTTGTTCAACAAATAAATTTCTGAATAACATTTTTAAAAAAGCAATTGGGATAGGATAAGAAAGGATGCAGGGCCTCCCCCATCAGAGTCACATGCTTAGGCAGAATAATTGTAGGAAAATTACAAATGGAAGCTTTAAGAGAGTCTGCAGGCAGTCCTACAAGTACTTTACCCCAGTTCAAATATAAAAGAATGTTCAACCCCATAAACTAAATTGGAGACAAAGTAGCTAACATTTTTCTACCATTTTATATACCCAGGGACATAACATGAGAATATAGGGCAAAGTTCGGAGGGTTCACAAGTGACTTGTGAAAGCTTTTACCTTACAGGTGAGGGTCCTAAGATCAGTCTATTCCAGAAAATGAGAGGGAAAGAAAAGATTCTTTGCCTTGACCTGCCTGGATAGGCATTTCTCAAATAAAAACGTGACATAATAGGAGCCGAACTAATGTTCCGGTAAATGATGGGAAGGATATTTTAAACTTCATTTTAATTTGAAAAAGAATAAATTTATAATCTATGTCAAAAGAAGGGATAAGGGGATGAGGGGCATCAAGGATAGGGCAAGGGTACTTGAGCATAATTGCTGATAATAAAGCAAGTGTTGGAGATGTATTGGTTTATAAGTTTAGCTGTCAGTACATTCATGTGGCAAGTAGCCTGGTATATGGCTTGACATGACTGTGCCCATCTTAAGTCATAATTGTCCTGAGTAAGCCTGGTCGGTTTGCTCCACAGTTCTCATGCACACTATAAATAGACGAAGCCATTCCAGTGGCATGCTGAGCATCGCCATCAGGAATGTGCCTGTCTTAGATGTTAGCTTGAGATATACCAGGTACATTCTGGCTTAGGTGAAGTCCTTTTGTCCTGGCTACTTTATCAGGCTCCATCTTCTGACCCAGACTGTGGGGATTGCCTGGTCTTGCTGGCACCTAGGACCATGCTCTGGTCAGTGAGTCCCCAGGGAGTCGCACCCTGCATTTCCGGGTTGGTCTGCCTCTTTTCTTCAGTCTCATGGCAACTTGGCGCTAAGTCACACATACTGGGACATTGCTCTGGAACACATATCCAACGTAGTTTCATGGAGTTTGGAAAAAGCCAGTATGGAAGAAGGAGAAGGAATTAAAACTGCACCCAGGGCTGGAGCAGTGGCTCAGTGGTTACGGTGCTTGCCTGGCATGCGCGAGTGTGCAAGTTCAAACTCCAGCACCACGTCCACAAAGAAGTGTCAGAGCAGCGAAAACCACATGAAAAACTAAATAAAACTGATTCTCTCACTCTCACTATGCCTCTCTCTTAAAAACAAAACAAAACAACAACAAAAAAAAAACAACTGCATAGACTGGATTGAAATCCCAGGAGAGGAAGGAAAGGCTACCAGGGTAAAATGCGCTCCTCAAAATGTCAACATCTCAGCTTGCCTAGAGTGCCCATAATGAGCCCCTTAAGCACCACCCTTCTGCACTTAATGTGAGTGCTGCTCACAGCTGGGGATAGGCCCTCTTCTCTTCCCTTTACAAACTTGCAGGGTGAGCCCAGCCATTCTCACGTCTCTTCCTACTACCTGTTTTCTCATGTCTTCTGGCCCCGACCTCCACCTCCTCCTTCTTCTTCTTTTAAATTAATGAATTTTTAAAATTTTTTGAGACCGGGTCTCACTAAGTTGCTGAGGCTGGCCTCAAACTTGCAGTCCTCCTTCCTCAGCCTCCCTAGTTGCTGAGATTACAGGTATGCGCCACCATGCCTGCCCTGGTCCCCATCTTTTGAGATCAAGATCAGGATAGATTTGAACCTGACACGACCTGTACCCTTACTCACCACTTCCCAGGACATGCTCCTCATTCTTTATCCATTGCAAGAACATTTGCTACTGCCTTGGCCTTCCCCTCATCTCCACAACTAAATGTTTGTCACTCTCCTTTTTTTCCTGCCTTTGCTGCTATCAATAAACTTTTCTGCTTGGATTTTGGAATCTCTGTCATTTTGGCTGTAGAATCTTTCTTTTTTTTTTTTTTAAAGAGAGGAACAATGAGAGAGCAAGAGAGAAAGAATAAACGTAGTTTTTCATGTGTGTTCATTGCTTTGACTCTTTGTTGTGTACGTGGTGCTGAGGTCGTGCATGCCAGGCGAGTGCAGTAACTGCTCAGCCACCCTTTCCTGAACCCTCCATCACCACTAGGAATATTATTCCATCCCTTCTCTGGGCTCCAAAGTTATCACTTACTCCTTTTTCATGACTTAAGTTATTACAGCATAATTACGTGCCCTCTCTCTTCAAAGTAGTCTATAATCTGAGGGAGAGATAGGATACCCAGAATTCCACAGGGATTTGAATTCTCTGCTATTATTTCCCAAAGTATCTTAAAACACTGGCTCAGCTGAATGTTAATAGATACTTACCTGGTGTTTATTGTGATACAAATATTGTTATGAGTATTTTGCATATAGACCAGTATTATTATTATATCCACTTCCCAGATGAAGAAACTGAGTAACTTGCTGAAGGTTATTTAGCTAATAGATGGCAGAGCCAGGATGCAAACTCAGGCAGGCAGGTTTGAGTCAAGGTCCGTGTACTTCACCACCACACCCCTCTGGTCAGTAGGTATCATATAGTAAAAAGTCTTAAGAATAAATGCACAACTTAAATACTGCATTAAACAAAATTAAATAGGTTGATCTAGGTGAGAATGTGGAGTCTTTTCAGAGCTTTTCATATGTTACTGCACATTGTGGATTTCTAAGAGGATGCTGTTATCAGCATTTTCTCATATTTTTTGGGTACCATACTTATTTTTCCCAATGATTATTTGGCAATTAATGTTTGTGTAATATGATCTGGAACATGTTACTTTATATCCGTGTTTCCAAATTCATGATGTGTGGGGATGAGATATTTATCACATTTTTTAAGGATAAGGTCATCAATATTTGCTTTTTGGATTTTTCTGTAGTTAAAAACTAGGAATTACCTGCCCTTCTTGTTTTTCCATCCAAGGGTCAGGTAATTGGGAATCTACCCTTCTCTGACACCTGTTCTGCAGAGGGTCAAATGCCAGGCAAGAGAGCCCCAGTGTTTCAGAGCTGTTGGCATAAGCTGATGCTAGGAACGGGTGTGTATCTAAGCTTGGTGGAGAAACGGAATGGGCCACTTCAGGGGTGGACACAGTCACAGTGGAATGGGAGGGTGGGCAGAGCTGGGAACTAGATGGAGAACAAGCTTGGGGCCTTGACCTATAGGGATTGGTGACTGCAGTGTTGGCTCAGCAGAACATTCTTTCAGCATAACCCCCATCTCTTATTCCTCCTCCCTCTCTTCATAAAGCTCCCAGCATTTGTTTTGATACATAGTTTTTAAAGGGGTTGAAGTTATGGGTGGGCCGGCTTTTGTGAATTGGTGAGAACATGCTATGTTTGGCCAGTTGGGAAACATGACTCTTGAGCACACAGGGCCACTTTGATTGGCTTTGCCCTTGGTAGAGATATTAATGTGTAGAAGACTTTAGGGACAACTCCTCTGCTCCATCACCAAAAACAGAATGTTAAGCTCTGTCATGGAGACATTAAGTCTGAACCCATCTAGGGACTAGGTTCTGAAAGCCGTTACTCTTCATGGGTCTTCAGCACATAACCCGCCCTGGGCATTGTGGTGCTGCAGTGTTCTTTGTGGGGAGATGGTGTCTTTTTGGGACCATCCACTCTTAACTATTTAAATGGCTTCCCCTTACTTGGCAGAGAGGCCAATTATGGCAAAACTCCTAGGGGCAGGGATGATGCATTGCCTTTGTGCTCCAAGCCCCTACTGGAGTGCCTGGCATGGAGTAGCAGTTGACTGCATGTCTTTTAAATGAATCAGTGATGAGTGGATTTTGCCTTACTTCCTTGGAAGCTATGGACAAGGTGGGGCACATTAGTCGAATTCAATTTCTTGGATGCCTGAAGCTAAATGATCTCCCAGCAACATCATCACATTTTCAAGGCTGTGTCGTGGCTCAGTTGTGGGCTGGGCTGGGTCCAACAGTGGCTGCAGTGGGAAGACAGGAGGAAGGGGAGCTGGTCTGGTTTTCAGAGAGGACTTAGAATCAGGTACCTTTATTCCTAGTTTTCCATTGATTCGAACTGAGTACTGTTGCTCTTCTGGTGTGTAAAATGTTAAAATTCTATTGAGGGGCAGTCCCTAGATATAAAATATGCCTGAGAAGGTGTGAAAGATTGCTTAAGAGATGATGATATACCCAAGTAGCTTGACCTAAGAGTAGGCATGCCTTCTATCCAGGACCCAGTGGCTGATAAGCTCTGTAGCAACAAGGGTTCTCGCTGCATGTCTGGCACTCTTCTTCATATCCACCTGTGTCCCATAGTGGTTCTTGTCTTTTGCCATCAGGCCTCCAGTTTGAACCCTTCTAAGCCCATCCATGACTGAACTTGTCTTGGCAGGTATTCCCTGAGTTATTGTTCATTAAATGAGTGCTATTCCCCAGCCTCAGGCAGATTCCCTGCCACATTCATCTGACCGTGTGGCAGGCACTGTGCAAGGCACTAGGGATAGGCGATGAATGACACAGTTACTTCCCGCAAAGACCACACAGTCTCTTGGGAGATGGACATAAGCAACATGTAAATAGCACACAATAAATAGTGAACGATATGTTGCATCACAAAGAACTATGGGAAGCTGTGGGTTTGGAGATGAGGAAGGAAGGGGGAAGGGGGAATGACTCCAGAGACAATCAGTACTTAACACAAGGCTGGGGTAACCATGAGCCTCTCTCAGAATTACCCTCTGCAAGGGCAGTGGCTTTAATGTGTGTGCTTTGAGTGGCGAACTTGTTTTTCTAAATAAGCTGTGAGACAGACCACTACTAAGTAAACATGCAAAAGTGCAGTGTTTTGGCAGAATTGGGGGTAGGGCTGCTCTTCTGAGCCTCACCTCTGCTCCTTTCAGGGTGGTTACAGACTGATTGTGGTGGTTGCCGAGGACATCACTTTACCTTGGAAGGGCCTAGAACCTGCATGCTTGTCATAGGCAAATCGATAGGTGATCTCTCCTTGGGCACAAACCAGACAGCTAGGTTTTCCTTTTGGGAAAGAGATGACTAAATATAATACCTGGAGGTAGGAAAGGGTGGCCTTAGTGTTGAGTTTGCTTCCTTGTCTGAGAATGAAGTGAGTTGGTTTGGCTGAGTCTAGGCCCAACTGTGTGGTACACTAACCCGGAAGGTGGGGGGTTGTGCCACTGATGGATGGCTGCTCACCAGGAGGAAATGCGTACTCTGGGATTTGTTGGTGCAGATCTTTCTGCTGGAAGAGCTGGGGCTTGTGGTCAGTTCTTGTCTGTAGTTACCCAGGGAGTGTGGCGGGGCTCTGGGGCTGGCTGGGAGGATGTGAGGTAGAAGGTAATAGACCAGATCCCCGGGGTGGGGGATGTGGTGGGGGAGGTGTTAAACTGACCAGATCCTGGGTTCTACCATTGCTACTAACTGTCCGACATTTATTGAATGCTTATTATGGGATCAGATCATTTTATATAAATTGGCTTAGTGAGTTGTCATAACAACCCCATGCATTAGGGTCTTATTTTTACCCTCATTTTGCTAATGAGGAAATTAAGGTCTGAAGAGATTACGCAGGTAATTAGTGGGAGAGCTAGCATTCCAACTGAGGCAGGCTGGCTCCCCAGAGAATGCGCCTAGCACTCATTCACACCAACTTCCTGATAAAGGATCATTGTATACAAAGTCGAGAAGTGTATGCAGCTTTAACTATAACTGACCAGTTGCAGAATACAGCTGCAGACCCCCACACACTGTGCAGTGTGTACGTATAATCTTTTTTTTTTATTCTTAAAAACATTCGAGGCAGGCAAGTAGACATCTATGCCAGGCTGCTTTGTTGGCCAGTGGAGGAAGGTTAAAAGAAGTGCAGCTTTCCTCATGAAGCAGCTCCCTGCCCTGCAGACCTGCCTCGGGCGCTCTGCTGGGGGCAGCAGCCTGACTTGGGGGCATGGGGGGGCTGTGCTACTGGTTCAGGGCTGCTGGCCAGGAAGGAAATGAGCTGCTGGCTTTCATTCTTCCTCCCTGAGTGGGGCTCAGAGCCTTCCTACCCATGATTGCTTGCATGTGTTCTCTTCAAAAAGGGGGTGCTTTCTAGCTGCGTGACGGGGCTGGCAAGGGCAAGCTCTGCCGATTTCCCAGGACATCTCGGGGTGTGGCCAGTTTTAAACACCTGAGCCCTGTGCATGCAGACCAGCGGTTTTCAGTGTCAACTCTCCCCACCCCAGACCCCTTGATTTGGCTACCTTCTCCTGTCCTTTGGCTCTTTCTCTGGTCCCTCACTTTCACTAGTTATTTTGGGTATGACAGATTTGTGAGTGGGAGGCTTGAGGTGGAAGGAAGCTGAGAATGGAAGAGGAATTTTCTATCGTCAGCACATTTTCATTAACCGTGCTCCTTCTGTCCATTACCAGGGATGAATAAGTTTTGTTTTATAAAGGGTTAGGATGCCTGTGTCTTTTTGCAAACAGCAAGTTTGGGAATTTTTCTTAAAATCAAACATTAAGCATGAAAAATAAATCCAAAAACAACAACAAAAAAACCCAGAGCAAAAAAGTCCAACAGAAAATGCCATTCTGTTCAAACTTACGGCCTGTAGGAAAAATTTCAAACGTATTCTTTCAAAGGGCCAAGCAGCAGGCCTCCCATTTAGGCTGTGCAGCTGTTACAGGACGCCTCTCTCAAATCACACTTTGAAATCTTACCCTTCTCATCTGGAATGATCAAATACTTTCTCTCGCTGTCTCTCATTTTGTGGTCCTGAATAGAACTGCCATTGTTCTCCAGCAGGATATAGTTTTAGTGTCACATCATTCTGGCACAGTATCGACACAAACCAGCTTTACTCTTGGATCTGCCTTTCTCCTTTGTCCCTTTCTTTCTGAGCCTAAAGAGGTCACATTCAGAAACGCAGTGGGTTTTCTAAGTTAGGATGGCTTCTGGATGCTTTCTAGTGGTCTTTTAGAGGTGATGGGATTGCTCTGTGTGGCCATCCATAGTACCTCAGTAGAGATTTGCCATGGTTACCAGTAAGGGGGCAGTTTTCCAGATGACTCTTGCTAAAAGGGACTCAGAAGAACTTCCCCCCACTCCATTTTGTTTCCAAAGTCAATTTATTGAATAGTAAGTCATAAAGCCAGTGATATAATTTTAATGAAAAATATCCTGTATCACTCAAGACTTAAAAGGACAAAAATACCCCTTAGAAACACTGCTTTGAAAAATAATCACATTAACTTTACACACAAGAGTCCTTTCTTAAGCTTTATTTAAGAAATCGAGTACTATATAGTTCAATATATATAAGACACATCCAGTATTGTGTTCCTGATAGCAAGTGCATAGATTTTGTTAAGATATCATTTTCACTCGATATAAACGTTTCATGGTCACATGAAGATAATATTCCCAGTGATTTTGCCCAAGCATGAGAGGAGAAAACAGAACACAGCAGAAATAGTGAACTACAACAGAAATGAAAAACGAGAACAGCGAATTAGCAGAACAGTCGATTCCTGATAAGTGAATAAGCTGATTGTTTGGTCACAATGTTTTATTCACTTATCAGGAACGATTCACAGTACTTTTATGTTCACTGTGTTTCCTAGCCTGCTAGCCAAGAGGCGGAGCCCATGGATGGCACTCAACCGCTGCAGGCCAGGCAGGCATGTGGCTTCTGTCAGCAAGGATGTGTTGGCGGTCCAGTGGTCCCCAAGGTGGTCCGTGCATGGCAGGCAGGTACACCTTGCTTATGCAAATCAAAATAAGTATGAGTTTAAGCAGGGACCAACTTTATTGTCATCCGTGCTTAAAGGAACTTCTGCATTTTCATCCTCTTTTTTGGAGAATTTTGTTTTTTAGGAAAACAGCAAAAACTGGCTTTGTCTTTCCCTTCCTTTCCTTAGTATGAGTATTTTGCTTTGTGCCAAATGGTGGTTATAGATATTTATTTTAAAAATAAACACTTGTATCTTGTAAGGAATTTAAGCACACTCTTGCCCCTGATTCCCCTCCCCCATGCCTCCCACTCCCCCATGAAAGAAAAATCACACCCTTAGCCATCTTTCCCCACTGTAAGCAGTGGGTTTTCAGAGGCAGGCTGATGAAGGCTGTGATGAGGTTTAAAGCGGAAGTGTTGGCAGGAAGTCAGCTCCCATCCGGGCAGGTTTGGAGCTGGTTGCAGTCACTACCACTGAGGATTTTGGCCTATGGGAGAAAGAGCCGCCTTTCCTCCACCTCACTAGACCCCTTGAATTGACCCAACTTAAAAATACAATCTTGGGGCCAGAGGGGCAGCTGAAACCAGAGGGTGGAGAGCCTGAGCACCTGCAGGGAGAAATCTCATGTGCACCAGGTGCTGGGTGGCCTGAGGCAGATGGAGCTTGTGCGTCTGAAAGGTTGGGAGCAGAGAAGACAGGGAGCAGACATCAATGGAATCTTTTAAGAGCACTTTAAGAGCGGTCAGATTCCTGAGCTTAGGAGATGGGCAAGAAAGGGAGGAGGGCCTCTGGCCTAAGATGTAGAGGGCGTGTGAGGAACAGTTCTCTGATGACTGGGGTTGAGTGATGGGAACACAGCTTATTCCTAGCTGCGGGTGCATATGGCATTATGAACTCTCCTTTAGAAATGGACAGTATGCCATGAGGACTACTTGAGCGTGAGAAGCTTCGCCTCCCCCTTCAGACTGAGTAGAGCTTCCATGTGAGCACTTGGAATATTTTTCTCTTCCATTAGTTTTAATAATTAAAGATGCTCCTGGATTCAATTAGCTTGTAGAAATAAATAATTTAAATTACTTTCCTATACATATCTATTGATTGATGGCAATGTGGAACTGAGTTTAACCCTTTCCATATCTTCTGTTCGCCAACTAAGTTTATTTTTTCCTCCCTCCAGAGCTCATTTCTTTTGAAAAGGCTATCAGTTTCCGAGAAGAGCTTGACAGTAATGGTGTGCTTCTGGACTTTGGGGGTAGACAGAAGAAAGCCCTAGTCCACTGCTTTTCTTCTTAAGGTTATGCAGCTGATTTGAGTGAATGTTGGAAACCACATATTATACATATATATTATGTCTATGTAAATATAGACATTCATGAGGGAGAAGGGGAAGGAGAGGTTGGAAGGGGAGGTGAAACGAACCCGTGTGGCAAATCCAGGTTGGTGGGGCAGTTATTTAGGAAAATCATGGAAAAAAGGGTTTCAGTCCTGGAAGCAGTGATCTGAGTAGACCATTGTACATAAATCAAAGGTGGCTGCTGTGCAGTTTCCCCAAATCAGATATTCACTTAGGTGGAATCGACTGTATCTTTTACACAACATATAGGAAAAAAACAGGTGAAACAGTGAGGTGTGTAGATGCGTCACCAACATACAATGACCACCAACAATACAACACGCAGAGAGAGAGACAAGTATTAGGAAAATGGTTTAATATTGGAGACAGAAGCCAAAAACCGCATCACACAATAACATACATTACAAAAATAAGTTTGACTGTTTCAACTACACGGTTATGTTCACAATGAGGACAGAAGAATCAGAAAAAACTTTGATCTAAACAGCAAAAAAGCAAACCCCTAAAGTTTAACTAATACATTTATCCACTTAAGGTGACTGAGTACTTCTAAATCTAATTACCTTATTGTGTAACTGCACAATACAGAATAAAAAGTGAAACTTACCGCTGTATTTTAAGACAAAATTCTAATGCTAGATATAAGCAAAGGGAAAAAAGAAATCAAGCCAAAGTTTTTAATTCTCAAAAGAAAAGCAACTTTCTTTCTATCAACCAGAAATCAAACTTGAAATCAGTCATTGTCGGGGGCCCACGAGAGTAAGCCACAAAAATTTCCATTTTTTTTTAATCTCCAGTATAAAAAGTTCCACTGGTACAAAATGCATAAGTACAATCAGTTGTAGAAATAGGAAAGCCTGCGTTTTGTTTTTGTTTTTGTTTTTTTTTGGCTCAAATTCCATCAAACAACAAAACCCAAGTGCATCAATATAACAGAAACAATACTCAAATGGTCTTACAGTTTCCACTAGGTTGCATTAACTTTGGCTTTTCTCAGACAATATTTAAAAACTATTTTGTAATTCTAAACAAAATGATATTATTGATCTACAAACAACAATTCTCACAGCACAAAAAAACACAAATACATTTTTTGTATTTTTTGTATGACATTATTCAAAAAGGTAATGAAACTACAGGTTTTTTTTAAAATTTTATTTCTTCTTTTTAATTAGCACTTAATAAAAACAGAAACAGTAAAATGATTCCAGAGTAGCACAAGCCAAAGAACTATAACCCCTATGGTGAAAGAAAGATGAACTTGTTACGCCTTTGAGGACTGCCATTTTGTCACGATTCTCTAATTTAGTTTAAAAATGTTCTCTACACTTGATTTTAAAAAAGGAACCTCCCTGCGTGTTTTTGTCTCTGGCACAGGCCCTGTGCACCTTCGCAGCTTGTTCCTTTTGATATTAAAAGGACAGTTTGTCTCTGAGGAGGGTTATCTTTTCAACAATGAAACATGCAAAACCAACCCCCCCCCCAAAAACAAAGGACTTTCTCGCTCAACGTACTGTCTTGGTTGCCTGCAAAATCAGAAACACTCAAAGTGCGCACCCTGAGCCTCCTGTCGTCTGTACTCAGTTTTTCTGTGGGGGAGATGCAGGTGGGATAAGAGGAAGGCAGTTGCTTCAGTGGAAAAAAAAAACACTTTTTTTTTGAGATTAATGTAATTGATAAATAAGTAGATTTGGAATGAAATGGTCTAAGAAATTCAGATGGTATTCTCTTGTGTTTCTACGTGTGCATCTCTACACCATCATGATACATGAGAGACATATGCAATAACCTGTTACTAAGCTTAGTGCTGCAGGAAGTACAAAATAGCCCTCAGAGGCTGCAGGAAGGCCCCGGCAGTAGTAAACACGTGTGAGGATAATACAAATCATTTCATTAGAAGTGCATGTGCTGTAAGAAGGAAACTTCTGTTTTTGTTTTTTGCATCATTAGAGGCTAGTCCTTTCCATCCCAGGGCTATCGCATCCACACACACATTAAATCAAACAGGGCGGGTGTGTAGGACAAAGGAGCTGAGACCAAGAAGCTTCCAGGGCTGGCTTTCAGGAAGGCTGGGCTTTGTGTTGGGGCTGTAGGTATGACATTCAGGTTTGTCAAGCCAGCAAGGTATCTATTCACAAAAGTCCAAGTGAAAGTAATATGGCACTTTACAAAGTGGCAGCAGGAAGGTATTTGGTCAAGACCCCATCTCTACTTATGTGGCCAGTCCCCTTTACATGTGTTCAATCAATGTATTCAATGAAAGAACAAGAAAATAAAAAATGCAGGGAAGGGACTACGGGGTTCTCCCGTTAGATACCTTGCTTAGTCAGAGGCATCCATGGGGCCAGAGAATCCCCAGTACAATGGCCGGTTCAAGGTTATTTAGGATTTAAGAAACAAAAGCAAAATTCCTCAAAAGACAACCCACAAAAGTCATTTAACTGCAAGGTATATGAAAAATATCCTAGACTAGAACAAACCACTAAATCTGATCTTGAAAGGCTTATGGCAATGTAGGAACTGAATTTACCTATTTCTCCCCATTTTTTCAATTAAACTGAAGAAGGAGCACAGGACATTAGGAATTCTAATCCCAGGAGCACATTAGGAATAATAATAAAACAATCAAAAGTAAAAATGTCATAGGATAATATTTGCAGAGTGTTAAATAAAGTATTTTTACTCCTTCAAATTTTTTGAGTTTTTTTTTCTTTAGGATCTCATTTAAAGGACACAAGAGTAGTAAAAATGTACAACTCAGAGGATATATGTAGGAATAAAAAGCCAAATTAGGAACACCCCAAATCAAACTCAAGTGATGACAGTATAAAAAGTTACCAACGTTCCAGATAGCTCTGGGTAGAAAGGGTTAAAAGTTCAACACTTTCTCACCTTAGAGGTTTCCATATAGCATGAAGAGAATACATTGTGAGGGCGCCTTCACATAGCCTTGATGTGCAGAGGGTTAAAAAAGTGAGACATGGGCACTTATACAATGTCTTACAAAAAACATCATAGAGAAATAACAAACAATAACAATTTCAGGCAACAAGACCACAGAATAGCAAGTTAACAAACTTTTTAACCTTTTTTTTTAAATATTAGGGATTTATACAAAACACATAATAAAATACCCATGTTATCAAATTACTTCTCACAAGAAACACACTGAAGCTCTAGGAAGGAAGTACCTTTGGAATTTGGCACTATATATTTTCACTTTTTTTCTTTAAAAGAAAAAAAAAACAGATCACATTTTGCTGAACACAAACACATCTAAATAGTCCACAATAAAAAAAAATGACATCAATGCTTCACAAGCCAACACAAAACTTATTCTGGAATAGTTTTTTTTCCTCACATGAAATTTTTTTAAGCAAACAACTTTTTTTTAATTCTTTTTTGTTTTAAGTAAACCAATTCTAAACTTGTCTTATCAACAGAGAACATTAAGACCGTAAGACTCATGATGAAACCACAACTTAATTCACGGAAGCACCAACATAACACAGTTTACAGTAACCTTTCTCCTGTACATTGAAACAGTATAAAATATAGGTAATTTCATGTGCATTAAACCATGGATTGTCTAACTGTGAGTCAGTTCAGCAAAAGGTGACACAAATAGGTAGCATTTGCCCCAAAACAGGGTAAATATTTTTCTTATACTAATCTACAAAAAGTGGTTCTATATATATATCTTAATGAGAAAGTGAGCCACCTAAAATGGCCTTATCAAAAAACTTTACACTGCCTGAAAAATGTAAAAACTATTACAGACCTCTAGAGACTTAAAATCAGACAGTTTTTTTCTCAAACTGTTTTTGGAAGTAGTCTGTTAGAAACCAACATTCTGTGTCCCTGGACACATATTGCTATTGTTACCAGTGACCGGGAAGAATGCCAATCCCTGTATAATACTTTCAAGTCTGTTTTATGAAAAGAAAGAAAAAATAAGAAAGAAACATTTTGCCACAGGTTTTTTTCTATAATTAATTTGTCTAATTTCAGTCTTGCATGAATGCAGCAATGTTTTTCACATTGACTTCCCAGAATTCATAGCTAGATGAGGTCACATGCAAATTTCAAAGGTCAAACTAGATCAAAGGTCAGTAGGAGAACCAAATATGATGTGAGGTCAGAAAGACATCAGAAACAATGACGGGACGATGAAACTTTTTTTTGAGACGCCACAGGGACATGCTAGGCAAACGATGAACTAACGGGCATGAAGATGTCTAGGGAAAAAACAAGGAAGAGTAAAAAGTTACACAGAATCTATGCAGCAGCAACAAAATCACTCTTAAGGGTGCAGGAGAAAAACTAATGCAAATCTTGGGTCTTCAGGGAGTCTACGAGCCATTCACATAATTTGCATTTCTTACACTCTTTTTCCACAGCACAATGAAACCCCAAGAGAATCCATCTGGAGAGAGTGAGAGGGGATGGATTCTGGGTGTTGTGGGGTAAGGGACTGGCAAGGGAAGAAGGTCCAGTTTCAACAAAGGTGACGTACGGGGAAGTCAGACAACTGAACTGTAAACTAGATAATGGAAATTACGAACAAAATAATCAGACAGATACAAACAACGAGAGGATAAAGCATGAACTTTAGGCCTAGGGTTCAACGGTGAAAAAGCCCATTCCTAGAACAATTCCTCTAGAGACTACTTCAGAAGGTTCTAGCTAGACAGAGAACTGCTCTTTAGGTACCCAATAAGTTAACAATAGGCAATAAATAACTTCCATTATTTCTGAGGCAGTAAAAATTTTGTATAAAAATAGAAATGCTTTTTTTACAAATAAAATTTACAGGCCTGTGGCTTTCTTTTTATTTATGTATTATTTATGTATTTATTTATTATTATTAAATTTATCTTTCAAGAAACATCAAGTATTTTCACTCATTTTTATTTTGTTTTTAAACCCTGTAGCTTTAAGAAACAGATCTCTAAATCTTTTTTTTACATTAATCCTTTCTAAAAACAAAAATAAAACAGTAACAAAATAGACAACCAGTGTAATAATCTGACTGATAAATGTCATGTTTCTTTGAACCCTAAAATAAAATCCTACTTATTAAAACAAACCGATGTAGTGGAAAGACGTTTGTGTTGTTTTAAATGCTTCTCCTGCTTCTCCCTCTGCTAGGCCACCACGTTAACACTAAGTGCAGGGGCCCTTCGCAGGGGCTGGCGCGGACAAGAAGGGGTGAATGCTCCAGGCAGTGCTCTTGGGGCACCAGTGGTTTCAGAGTTAGAATTGCACATCAGCATTTGTTTGCCTTTTAAATTCTCAAGATGTCATTTATTGGTTTATGTTTTTCTTTAAAAAAGCAAAAAATGAAAAAAAAAATTAAAAAAAAAAAAGGTAAAAGGAGATTCAAATTGCAAAATAAAGGAGAATACAGTGGCACAACTGGAGGAGGAATTTACTCAATAGAAACAAGGTAGCCCAAGTTTTAATTATGGCAAACTGGGTTGGGGGCTGGGCGGGGAAATGGAGGCCTTATTGTAAAAATAACCGTCTCTCTTGGTAAAAGGTGGCAATGTGGTCCTCCTCTGCCTTCCCTGTTGAGAACAGGCTGGCTTGTGGGACTTACCCTAAGAAAGCTAAAATAAGAGCAGGGACCCTCTGGGGTTAGGATCAGTAAGGTTTGCTGTCGTTTTTGGAGCGCTTCAGCTGCACCTTCAAGCGTTTCATGCCGATCTGAAAGCCATTCATAGCCTGGATCGCCGCTTGTGCAGAGACTGGATTGTCATAGCTAACAAAACCTGGAAAACACAAAGGGGAAGGGAGAAGGGGTCAAGATGGAGGATGAGCAGAGCAGAAAAGGGGGACCAGGGTTATCAGGGATGGCTGGCACGGTGCAACTGCAAATGCTCATAGGTGCCAGCCCGTGGTCTTAGTTTGGTGCTACTACATTTATTATGTGCCATGAATGTCCAGGGCATGTTTGAGGGATGACACTGGAAATGTCCACTGAGAAGTAATGACAAAACTAGTTGGACTGATTATTTGGTATGTAGGGCAAAACCGCTCCCTAGAAAAGTGAAATCTCAAACTCTGTTGTTTAAGTGAATTTAGTCTCCGTATTTAGTGCTTTCAAGTCATATCTATGTTTCAAATCCCTCAGAATCCTTCTGGAAGAATTGCAGATAGATAAATCTTACTCATGCCAGCAGTGGTGTATATATTCTAGGGCTAAAAGGGCCCCCAGGAGCTCTCATGTCCCAACCAGGTGAAGCTGAAAGGCAGGGTAATTGAGGGAGGGCATGGACAACAGCACATGTTGCCAAAGCCATTCACCTGTCCCTTCATTCCAGGACTCCACATATAGACCTGTGTCTGTATGTACATGGACAGTGCCCGCACCTCTTTAGTTAGAGGACAAGTCAGTTACAGAATTAACCCATTAATGAGTTAGAATAACTGACACTTCATTTGAAACATTTTGGAGGTATTTCTGAAAAGAACCCAGGGAAACACTGGGCCTTTCTCCTTAGCTCAGTTTCCATTTGCAAAGCCTCTGTAAATTCCATAGGAAGGAAATTGCTACTTTGCAGCTTCCAAAGTCCTAAAAAATGGTTTAAATGGTTCAGGGCCTCACAATTATCTCAATAGAATTCCCAGTATGTTTCTTTACTGCAACAACCTCCACCCAGAACAGTTGGGAGGGTGTTTTTTTTTTTTTTTTTTAAAAGAACTAGTGATGCTCTGCAGAGGCCCAGAAACAGAATTCTGATCGTAGGTTGTTCCAACACTAGAGGGTGAGGCCAAGGCAGGGGAGGGGAACAAGCAAAACTTAGTTAATGCTGAGGCAAGTGGTGAGCCCGAACAGTTCCTACTGATTTGTAGAGTTGAAAAGGAGCATTACACATATTTTATTTCAGTTCTGAACAGCAGCCTCCATATACTTACTATGAAAGTTTAAAGCTAAAGAGAAAATTCCTTTACAAACCAGAGAAGGAAGCAAAGGACATAAATACACTGCGCAGCATTGTTTCCTCAGCTAATAAAAATGGGCATACAGCAAAAAGCTTTCCACAGGCAGGCTGTACTGTAAAAATGGCTGCTTACATTAGAATCAAATGTAATTCCCAATAAATGGGATCTGAAATCTAAGATTTCTGCTCTGACTTTACCCTCTTCTTTCCCTCAGGGTGTTTATCCTGAACTAGCACAAAGCTTAAGGATTGGAAATGGGTGAAGAGATGGACACCAAAACCCAGACAAGAGGTATGGATGAAAGAATGGGATATCACCTATGATAAGGAATTTAGCAAATTGGACCCCTAAGAAATAATAAGGCTGGCTCACTGAGAAGCCAGGATGCTATGGCTTTTAATAAACGAAAACACACCCCCTAACGCTAAGTGACTGTCTACTGAATCTCACAGCTGTAACTTGCATTATTATGAACGTGTTGTTTAAGTAATTTGTGGACTGATATAATCTCTTTTCACAGTAGTACATATTTTCTCTAATTGAACCATGAAGCACAGTCCCTTTGCAATCTCCAAATGAGCCTAGAACATTGCTCAGCTGTGAAAAATAAAAACACTGGCCTCAAAACCTTGCATGGGGGAGCCTCCCAAAGGTAAGATCTGGACCCCACAAACACACCCTCTGTGGAATAGCTCAAGTTCCGATTTCCTCTCGAGAACCACCCAGGAGGGGTTTATTAATGGCCACAGGAGCAGTGAGCAGCGTAATGGGTACATGCCAACAGCCTTGCCGTAGGGTACATACTAATTCCCTAACAACAGAGGCTCAGACCTTTCTGAGTGATGGCACAGAAATTAGAAAGACATTATGATAACAGAGTTTTAGGAGCCAGAATGTTCTGTTTGGCCTCGTTACTACCAGTCAGCCAAACTAGTTTAAACTTTTGGTTGTTGAGAACCACCCTACCTTTGATGGTTTTCTTTATAACACATTCTGTGTGTTTCTTCTGGTCCATATCTATCCTATTTTATGTACTGTTATTGCCTACTGCCAACATGGATTATTAAATTGTAGGAGTGAGTCAAACTGGCCAGAGCCTGACAGATAACTAACATGTACTGTGAGCACCCTGGCCTCTAAGGCCTTTGGGGGCCAACAGGATTAAGAAAACATCAACACACATTGTGTGCTTTCCTCACACTCCAAGGGAGTAAATAAAAATGCCACATGGGGCAGAGGCCATGCTGCTTGAGGAAGGATGATGTGACAACTGGGTACACCAAGAAGCTGGGTTTTCCAGTGCCTGGAGAGTTCCTGTACCTCTTGTGCTCTGTATCTATTCACGTAGCTCCTGCCAGTCTTCTTACCCCAAATTCTGGTCTTCTAATGCCATCATAACTCAGTGTTCTATGTAGGCATGAGATACATCAACTGCTCATCCTGTGCTCATGGAGCTGCAATGCAACAGCAGCCTGGCCACATCCCTGCTTGTCACAAATGTATGTAACAGTGTGTGTGTGTCAAGGTGTCCTATTAAACCTGAAGGGGTAAGGCGCTTGTGGCACTGTCTGCAGTCTTCTTAGCAGAGACTACGTTGCAGTCTCTGTTGCCATCTGATAAAAGTTCATGCTTCCATCTTTAGGGCTTTGTTGCTCTATAATAAAAGATTGTTAGATATATATAGTAAGACACTTTAGCAGTACAGTATAGAATGTTTCCTAATATAAGGGAACTTCCCAGATCCTTTTTATGTAGCCGCTTCCCTTTTGATTAAGCAACTTTGCCCAAATCTGCTTACATGCATTCAGAAAATCAGGAAACACCTCCACAAAGGAAGGCCCTATCCTGACTCCAAAAACAGCTCTCTTTCCCATTTTCCTTCCCATAACTCCTCATTTGGGAGTCTACTGCAATATTCTGGCTTGGTTTCTTTTGCATACCAAAGCACTTGCTCAGATTGGTCTGTTTGTCAATGAAGACTTTAGCAGAGATAACATTTCCAAAAGGCATGAACATCTGCAGAATGTCCTGGTCTCCAAACTCCTGTGGAAGGTGGTAAATAAAGAGGTTTGCCCCCTCTGGACCTAAAGAAGAAGAAAAAATCAGAGTAAGGTATCCCTTGAATCTTAGTTCCCAAAGCCTCCTCTTAGGAATTCTTTAACAGGTAGGCTAAGTATTTGGCTTTCTCTTATAAAAGAATAAACAGATGGATAAATGTCAAGTGCTGACATGTCTTTCAGGAAAACGCTCATCCTTCAGATTTTTCTAATTTCCAAACAGGTATTGGCTGTAAATAGCTTCCTCATCACAGACAGCTTCCTGTGGGTCTCGTGTACTTACTGTACATTAGCACATATCTGATTCTCCTCTTCATGAGGTTGAAGGCAGAGGTAGTGGTCAGGGCAGGATGGGGCAGAGAATCTAGGCATAGGACCATGCTTCCTGTTCTGTCTGGTACGTTGTCTCACAGAGCAGGGGTTGTGTTCTGGGTATTTTATGCCAAGTGTAGTGATTTAGAATCATCAATATAGCATTAACACTGCCTGGATTTCTCAATCATTTATCTGATTACCCAGCCAGTCTTGAGTTGCCAAATCTTTTAACACATAGTGTAATAATCATCTTTATTAGAAATTACTGGCAGTGAGTCAACATGGGGGAAAAGGTAGCTAGAGTCTCACAATTTTGGTAGGAATGATACTCCTGGGAATTAGCCTTGGAAATGGATGTAGAAGCTTCTCAAAGCCAAGCTCTTCCCTTTCTCTCATCCTTTCCCAGCAAACAGCAGAAACAAGGGTGGAATAGGGAAGCTCTTCTTAGATGGACTGTTTGGAGGGGCTTTCTTAAGTTCCTCTCCATTTCACTCTGAAATCTCTACCCACCTGTGTGAGAGCTCTCCAAAAGTTAAAAGGAGGAAAAAGAAGGAAACCCAAATGAGCTGGAAGGAGAATATGGGGTGGATGGCTCTTGACATCCAGGCATGGTGTCTAGGGCAGAAGGGAGCTCACAGAATTGGTGAAGTAACTTCTGCAGCTGATTCCAAGCTGCAGCTGGCTGTCACAGGAGAGGAGCCAGGCCTGCCTGCCCTGTTTATGAAGCTGCAGGGAGCAGGCCACAGAGAGAGGAAGGGTATCTGGGATGAAAAGAAAAATTGGGATATAAAGAACTATGTAAAAATAAATGGATAAATATCATTGCAAATAAACAGCCAAGAAGTTTCTTGTCCTGCCTCCACAAAATCATAACAAAGTATCCCAGTGAATGGGACTTTTCACAAGACTTGAGGCCAGCTCCTTAAGCCTGAGAGGAAGCATTTCTTCCTAGAAATGTGTTTCCATGAGTACTTCAGCTCTCTGTACTGCTCACAAACTGTATGGATATATTGACATTTCAGTGCAAGGGAGGCGGCCTGTACTTTGAAGAGACACGACTATAAGACTACTAGGCCCTCAGATATTTTCTGAATAGATGCAAAAACCAAAACACTGCAAATGGATGTTCTGAGTGCTGCTGTGCCATATAGATCCTTTGCAATACATGTAGCGGTCAAATCTTGTACCACTGCATTTAATGTTCCTTCTAATGAAAGATCCAAATACACAAATGAGGATTAGTGGAACCTGATTTGAATTGTGAGGTATGTGGCCTCCTGAAGCTGAGGGAGAAAATGCAATTTTAATGCATGGGACAGATTTCTGGGTGTGATTCAACAATACTGGCATTCTAAAATGTGTATTATGTTCAGAATGCACCCATGCCAGCTAGGGAGACCGTGAAAATACAGACAGCTTGGTCTTTTTCTTCTGGCAGTGCTGAGGACGGAACCAAGGGTCTTGTGCACACGAGGCAAGCGCTGTTCTTCTGAGCACACCCCTGACTCTCAGAACAGCTGGACAAACAAAAGGGACTTTGACCTTTTGCTCATTTTCTCAGGGAAGTGTCAGCAGCATCTCCTGGTTTGCCTCCCTTCCAGTCCTGTTTTCTTCCTTTTCATTTTAATCACCATTTAAGAGTTTGGTTTTTCAAACCCTCCCCACCCCCCAATTTTTATCATTAAAATGAGCAAAAGGCAATTTCATATGGAAAACCTCCCTTATTTGCAACTGAGGAAGGCGATATCAAAATAAGTAATTGTTTTGAGGATTCCATTTGTGACTCATCATCTTCTGTACCCCTAGAAGTAATGAAAACCTGTCTACCTGTCCACAAATCACCCTTTGTCTCATTTCTCTTTTGCACGGCACTTAGGAGAGTTATCTGTGATAGGTTCTCTGGCACTACCTGGTTGAGGTGTTTGTATTCTTTATTTCTTACAGGGCACCTGATGTAGCACGGAACACTGGGGGTGTCTGCAGGAACAAAGCTGTGCCAGACCACCAGTACCTGTTGGGTACTTAGAGGCCCTAACTACTCGTTTGCGTATGACTTGTCACCTGTAAAGACAGGAGATGGGAAAGCGTGAGAGTGACTGGAGGACGTTTAGGAATGGCGAGAAAAGTGATGAACTTTTTTGCATTTAGATCCATAGGGATGCCAAAATCCTCCAAACGATTTAGCGAGGGCAAAAATTAATTATTAAAAATTAATTTTCCCATGGGGGAAAAATACACCAGGGTACATAACTAAATATCAAGTTGCCCCTCATTTCTCCTGCTAAAGGCCAAAACTGTGGAGTAGAAAATCTACTTAGTATTGGAATTTATTATGTCTTATCCTTACCCTGGTATACTTTTCCCTTTTTTCTCTTTCTTCTTCTTCTTTTTTGTGTGTAGTACTGGGATTAAACCCAGGGGTGCTCTACCACCATGCCAGATCCCCATCCCTTTTTATTTTCTGAGAAAGGGTCTTGCTAATTTCCCAGGCTGGTCTTAAACTTGAGATTCTTCTGCCTTAGCCTCCTGAATCCCTGGAATTACAGGTGTATGCTGACATGCTTGACTATAATTAGCCTTCTGCATTATGTTTTGCTTAAACTGATAGATGGATTAAATTTCTTCAGCTGCATTAACTGGGTGAGCAGGTGATCAGAAGAGGGGTATGAGAAGCTGAGAGAGGATAGAAAAAGGAAAACAATGAAACTGTACAAATGAAAACCCACCATCACCACTACCACAAATAAAAACTCTCAACCAAGCTACTGTGGCCCACACACCTAAATTAATCAGGAGTTAGCAACAGTTATTTTGATCTGTTTTTAGAAATCTCTAAAACTCAAGGAAAAGAAGTTTAGGGAAGTGGGCTGGGATGCAAAAGTTCAGGAAAATGTTTTTTCAAGGTCCAGACTTTATCCTCAAACCAGTGAATTTGAGTCTTTTGGTGAAGGACATTTTCTCAGCAACAAGAGCTACGTAGTTTGCGCTAAGGCTTGCTAGATAATGGAGAAGGGGCCAGCATTCTCTGAAACTACATGGGGAAACTAGCTTCATGGTCTCTATCTTACAGGATCCCTCTTCCTGTCCTATCTGCCATCATGATGGACCCCAGACGGAATAAGGAAGCAGCTTTCCTTGGGGAATTGCTCCTGTGTTTATAGTGGAGGGTCCCTTTCACATCCTGATCACAGAGGTCTAAACAGATGTGCGTGTTTTAAAAAAGCTATAATCACAGACACAGCTGAGAGCAAAGAGAAAGTTGAAATGATGAACTTAAAACTATCATGTATTTTTCATTTTTAATGATCTCTATGGTTATTTATCAAAGGAGAAAGCCTTATTCTTTTTTTTTAAATAAGTATCTTTTAAACTGTGTCCTTTTAAAAATCACAAATTTACTACGTAAAACTCTTCTGCTTCTTATAGAACACCATGGTTACAGTCAGAGTATTTGGACAAAAGCTATTTGGAACTATTGGGTTGAGGGCAAAGGAAAAAGGAATTTTTAAAAAAAATCTTCTTTATTACTTCCCTATTCTAGACCCCCCCCCCAATACTCTAAACAAGTAAGAAAGAAGATAAATAGTATGTTGCTAATTCTGCTTTACATCAACTTCAATTAAGGAAGAAGAAATCAAAAAGAAGAATGACAAACTACCCTTATTTGGACTAGGTCATTAGGCATCTTAGAATTAGCTTTAATTTATTCTCAGCATCAACTTTCTGAAGTTTATTTTGCCTCAGAAGCAATGCAATCAGCCACTTACTTGCTTCCCCCAAAGACCCCCCAATTATACAAAGACCAAGTCGATTCTAATCATGGATTCTATCACTAGCCTGAGAACTATCGCCTGCTGAGAGGCAGCCACACAATCTGCAGAGTGGACTCTGCAGATTCAGAGCTCCAGCACAAGCCTGTGTCCATTCTTCCCCTTCTGCTAAGGAGGAGTTTCTGCATGAAGGGAGAAACTCATGGCCTGTGCTGGTGTGGGAGAGGAAGGTTAATGGTGATTATTTTATGGCAGCAACTAATTGTGTGTACATACACAACGGATGAGAAGTTCATCTTAAGAGATGGATGAAAAATTAAAAGATAAATATAAGATGAACAGGAAAGAAGACAAACAGATATCATAGGCTGGCGATTTTTTTTTAAACACGAGTAACAGCAATAAAATGAATGGTTTCTCTTACGACACCTGTTCAATTCAGCATCTTCTAAGCGTGCTCTACAGGCAAGCGTGGGTTGGGCTGGGCCTGCCAGGCCCGCCCAGGGTAGGCACGTACCTTCCTTCTGGCTGCCTGCAGCACTCTGCTGTTGCAGCAAACTCTGGCTGTACAAAGTGGGCAGTGCGGCTGCCGCGTACTGCTGGATTCCTGAGTAGGCCTGGGTGAGGGCGTCCATGGTGCCAGCCGTGCCATTCGTCAAGCCTGTGGCGCCAAGTCCTCCATTCAGAGCCGCCATACCTGAGAGCATTTGAGCAACTTTACAAAAAACCCAACAATAGAGAAGAGAAATAGCACTTATTCATTAGTGCTTTCCAAAGGAAGTTAGAGAATCATTTGACACAAGTACAACAGCAAGTGCATGCAGCCAGCACACCAGTTAAACCAACAGAAAATCAGACGAAATCATGAGATAAATCACAACGCGGGGCAGGGGACACCTAAGCAATGACAGCCCTCTCTCCCTAGGCCAGGGATCAAACTTCATCGAGGCACCACAGACAACACGTCTTCATTCCATGCAGTGTGCTGCTGGCAAGTCCTGCTGTTCTCTCTTTGAAATGAAAGCCCTTCTGCTGCTTAGAGCTTAGAAGCATGTAAAAATGCATTGGTGGCAGAGGCACGTAACGTCTGTACACTTAAATCTGTTTACTGGGCCCTTTGAGGAGTCAGGATGGCTCAGGGGGTTGAGGAGGCAAGTAAAATGCAACTTTTTTCCTTTAAGCTGTCTGATGAGGAAACAAGTTTTGTGTTCTACAATCCAGTGAGTCAGCAGTTCTACTAACTGGCTTTCCTAAACAGTGGAAGGATATTGTCAGGGACTAGGACCTTAGGAATAAAATAAACAGCCTCGCCAATTTACAATCAAAGAACCAGAAGAAATGTGGACCCTTCTCAGTGCACAGAACTCAGACTACTTATTCCATTAACAAAGACTACAAGCTGGTGTGGTTTTCAGCAGCAAGTAGTTACTGCATGCAAGTATGTACACAAACATGAGAATTAATCAATGCCCAGGTAACTGGGGTTTCTGCCAGCAAAAGAGCTTTATGTCATGTTTTCCAGCCAACAGACATGGTCTCTGTAAACTAGCTCCTGATGGGAAATGAATGTTGACCAGTTGCTTTTCTGATTTTGTCCTTGTATCCTGGATGCTCTATTCTGGCTGCTGATTGTATCATATTTTCTCTGAGTAGTGAGTCAAAACAAGCAATGCTTCATAGAATGTTAATATTCATATGAACTCAGGAAATGGAAGGGGTGACATCACAACTGCCTTTGGTCCCCTTATGATTAAAATGGTTTTAAAAAAGATCTGTTTTTGAGAAAAAAATTAATGAAAATCTTGATGGGATTAGGGTTATTGATGAGAGATTTCAAAGTAGCAAGGATGACTAAGTGGAAAAACTGAAGAGGACAGAGGACAGTGAAGATAAGAGTACTTGCAAATTTATACAGAGGAATTAAACAGCAGAATCAGCAGAATCACCTTAGTCCTATCAACGTCACTGCTTGCCATTCCAAGGAAATAGAGTAGGTAGGGAGTGTCCTATTCACTCCATACATGCTTCTGTTATTTTGCCAACTTCATCTCTTAGATTAAAAGGACAATATGCAAGATATGATTAGACCATGGCTTAATGATAGAGAACTCTCCTGGTGCTTCAGGTCTGGGATTCCTGCTGGAGGGCTCTTTGTCCTCACAGAAGGATGTTGAGGTGGTGAGATCACTTCGAAAGATTTGAGTCCACTGGAAAAGAAGTGATCTAAGCAGACCAGCAAGTATAAAGAAAGCTAAGAGGTGCTGGCCAGCAGAGGTCCTGCTGTATCTGTTATAAAGTCGGCTTATGAAGGAATCTTTTTTTTTTTCCTGGTCATGCAAATGAGCACTGTCAAAGAACTTAGAAAGTTTTTCCTCCAGATAACTGTAATTGATCCCTCAGATACCAGCTCATACTCACTTCACAGCCTCCTCTTCCCCTCTATTCCTGTCACTATTACGACGCCAGAGGGCTGGGGAGAAATTTCCCCTTTCTCCTTGCCCCCTGCCCCATCTTCAACCCCAACTCCCAGATTTAGTGTGATTCAGGGAAAACACCTTGCTTCTTTTCTGAGGTAAGGGCGAGGACAGTGTGAAAGTGACTCGGGCTGGGGTGCGGCACTTCTGAGAAGTTCTGCTGGTTCCATTTTTGATAGGCTGTTAATAGGTGCTAGGGACAGACATGATTAAGTTGGGACTCAGCCCCCTGACAATTTACAGTACCTTTGGGGGAGGAAATCCTAGTAGAAAAGTGAGCAGGGAGCTGCTACTTATCTGTGCCCTGAGTGTGCGCCTGTGGGGCTCCGTGTAGCACAGCAACCTGACCAGCACAGGCTGAAGGCCTCTGCTCCACTGACCACGTCTTCATATCCCCTGCCACCCAATGGTCACTTGTTCCATGAGGGCCTTGGAGTTTGGAGGCCATGCTGTAAGTCCCTGCAAGCCTTCCTGTGCTCTATGAGGCTTGTCTTCTCTGTGTCGGACACACAGATGATGTCTACCTGCAGTGGTCACTGGTACCCCTAACTCCTTTTCCCTTGGGTTTGCGGCCTCTTTTTTTAATTGTCTGGGTCAGGAGTCTTGTCTTTTACTTTGAACTCTTTCCCGCCTTTTGCCAATTTTCTTCCCTCCTCTTAAAATGGAAACAGAATGACCCTCACACTCCTGAAGTAGGGGAAGGGTGTTTCAGGATCACGTAGAATCCTCGTGAGGTTCACAGCTCTGGCAAGTGACATTCGAGCCACATCCTCCATCCTGCCTGGTTATACTTTGCTATGGTTGGTCGTGTTTTTAGAAGACACTCAGGGAACACCTGCCTTCTGAAGAATTCTGCCTGCTTCTGCAGGTACCATGTGTGTGGGAGACAGTCATGGTGGTCTTCCTGCCTGGGGTAGAGGAGGGAACTGGCAGAGGCTGCACCAGGGGGGGAACTAGTCAGGGACCTGTGCAGGTAACAGGGAGGGTTTGGCCTCTCTAGTCTCGGGCTTGGTGCTCTGTGGAGTCACCCATCTTTCTGATCAAAAAATAAGGGTCAAAGCTCTAACAAGTACAAATCCATTGAGAATACTTAATCCTAAAATTATCTGGGAAGATTGGGATAAGGGATTATTAGCCAAATCCAGGATACAACAGTGGATTATATGGTAGAATCTGAAGAATCAGCAAAGGAAGATTTCAACTTTTGAGAGCAGTTCCTGTGAACTACCTAATGTTATTCTATATTAAATTATCACTGTATCAAAAGATGATACTTGTTAGCTCAGCTTTGGTACCTGATAACCTCTCAAAGCTCTGGACCATAGAAGTGGAGGTTTGAAGAAAGTTAAGTAGAATAAAATGCTTCCACTTAAATCTTTTAAAATGACATAGATGGACATACCTATAAATACGAATGTGAACTTTTTTTTTATTGTCACTATGGATGTGGAAAAGTAGAATCAGAGGTAGATTCTACCTATTTGCAAGCCACTCTGCTACATTTTAAATAAAAAGAGAAGTGAGGAATTTATTAGTTTGTTCTACTAGGCTTATATCCTATTTACTGGAATAAGCTTCCTTAGTACAGATGAGGTGTGTCCTTCCGAACTATGAGCTAGTGAGTGAGGACCCATATGAAAAGTGTCTGGAATCAGGGGGATGAATATGGATATGGATACAGTTAGTGGCAGTTTCACACATGTCCATGTTAAAATGTTGCAAATGTGTGTAGGCTGTCTGCTTGTGTACCTACCTAACTGCGTATGTCTTTCTAAATTCCAATAACATATTCAAATGGTAATTTTGCAATGCAGATAATGTATAACAAGCTACAATAATGTGCCCAAAGCATCTTCTCATTTCTGTACTTTACATAAAATAGTCCCATAAACACTTTTCACCAGGCATTCATGGCTGGTTATATTCAGACAATCATAATTTTAAGCACTGTGTAGTAAGTCATGTGTAGTAAGTCATTTGGAAGAATTATGCAATTTAACAAGGAAAAGTAAGGATGACACTTTACATTTAAACACACCGAATCAGGTACAGACTTTAGGGTGGTCGTATCTCCACAAAGTATTTTCTTCGACTCAGCTATTAGTATACAACAAAATGTGCCTAGGGACTCTCCCATGATGTACAGGTGAAAGCCCTGAATTACCTAATATTGTCTATATTCCTTATTTATCTTATTCTACGTTCCATCTTCTGTTCTTGCTGATTCCTGCTTTTATCTTTAGGGAGCTGTATTTTTTAAGAACCTCCATCTATTGATGTGTAAGGGAAGGAAAAGGCTAGCAGATTCAAAGAGTTTAACTTAGCTACTTATCTACTAATGGAAAAGTTCCCTGCAGGCAGGATGGGATCATGGGAGACACTCTGGCATGGAAGAGGGTCTAATCTAGGCTGAGCCAGCTACCTCCTCTCTTACTGGCTGTCAATGGAAGAGATGAGTCTATTCAGAAAACCAGAATTCTCTCCTCAAGGTAGCAAGAAATGGCTCCTGAGACAGACTGGGGTAGGAAACAGCAACAATATGGAACCTAGGGTGAACTATTTCAGAAGGTGCCTCTGTCCAGGTGACTCTTCTTGATTACCTTCTTTGAGACTTATCCTGTAGAATAGGTAGCACCATAATTTCTGTTAAGGAAGAATTATTTAAAAGAGGATACCCTATTCTAGAAGGTGTTCTCTCAATACTTTGTGACAAGCAGCAAATATTAGTTCTGAGTCAAAGTTGGGATTTTAAGAGTGTACTAGTAACACTTATCAATCGAGAAGGAACATTTGTGTGCGAGTTTTGGTTGAATTAAACTTTTTCCTTCTTCATACTGACTGGTAGGGTTTATTTGAAACCAGAATCATTCCCATGAACTGTATATACTTCTGTTAACCCAATGGCAAAGAATTCAGAGAAGCAAAGTGATTTAACCTACTGCTGTCCTTGCCAGAGCAGACTTGGTATAACATAAGACTCCACACAAGAACTAGCTGTGGTTCCTCTGCCGTTCAACAAAGTCCCTCTTGGGTCCTCACAATAATGATGGGGAAGCCCAGCAACGTACAACAGAGTGGGGAGGAGAGGAGCAGACATGGACGTGAGGACACACACATAGTCATGAGCACGTGCTGAGGAGGACAACCATTCCCACTGGCCTGTTACTCTGCAGACCAAGGACAGGCAGGCGATCAAATCAAAGTCCTTGTTTGAGGGGAACTAGGTCCTGGGGCAAGAGAAGCAGCATGAGGGGATGTGCGAGCACACACATCCTCTGCCTAGGTAGGACAAGTAGACTGGCGCTTCTGCAGGACAAGGGCAGAGAGAGGAGCTGTACCAGAAACAGGAGTCAAGGCAGTGAGGCTCCTGCTTGGCTGCTGGAGAACGTAAAAGCTGGAGGCAGTTTTAACTAGAATAAAACACTTTTAATTGTCAGATGGTCACCATGTCACATACTGTGCTGAGAGCCATCACATTTGGAATGAAAATGTTTTTCTTTTTATGGTGGTGAGACAAAACTCAGTCCAAGTTTTTTTTTGTTTATCCCAGTGTATCTGAATAAACATTTTGTACTTCTAAACATGCAATTTATTTTTATCAGAATTATACGAGTTAATTTGTATGTGGATGAATTTCAGGCTCTTTATTTTTTTTTAACCAAACAAACTGCAAGGTCTTTGTGAGCTTTTAAAATATAAAATTGTTTGGCCAGATCATCCTTTAAAAAGTTTACTTACTGAATCATGGCTTAAAGTAGGACAAATAGGGCCTTTTAATTAAAAGTTAAAATGGGCAGGTGTTCGGTGTCTGGGTTCTCTTGACAGGTAACTAGAATTCAAAATTCCTAAGATCTGCTGGCTGTCACAGATCTCCCGGGCATGGCTACACTCAGGCAAACAAGGTGACTGAATGGAGGGACAGGTAAATCAGGTATCCCCTCTGTGGGCTAAGGACCAGTTTCCCCAGTGCAGAAGCCCATGCCAAGCACAAGCCTAAAATATGACTTAACCTCAGGCCTGGGCAGTGTTCCTCTCCTTGGTCTAAAATGGCAGGAACAAGGACAGGTAGGCTGTGTAGCACAGGTTCTGGGTTCCCTAGTGAGTCCATGTGTTGCAGAACCAAGTATTATTTGGTAAAGCTATTTGTCTCCAAACCTGTTTCACCCCCTGCAGTGAAATGATGTCCCTGATGCTCAATAAAGATGCCAGGTGATATTCTTTCCAGCAGCACCTCTTCTCTACTCAGTTTCATTCCGTTCTTGCTGAGACCTCATTTTCACGCTGTGTGACTGTCAAGAATCTTTGGATTTTAAAGCTGGAGGGCACCTTTAAGATCTTCTGATCCACAACTTTCATTTTTCAAATGGAGACTATGAAGTCCAAAGAGGGGGGCCATGGTTTGCCTGAGCTCCTATAGTTGATGGGCAGCAGACCTGGATATACACTTCTCATTTTAATTTTCTATTATTACACACTGCCTCATGGCAGGAGAACACAAAACCAGGCCAAAATATTTGAAAGCTGAAAATATCTGTCAACCCCAGCATCTATGGATGAGTATTTTTACTAAATATTTAAAAGAATTGGGTGGTAGGTAGTCAGGGGCTGGGCATTTTTTTTTTGAGATAAAATGAATGCAGATAGCTTTTGCCTATTAAAGCATGTGCTCCTCCATCCCAAGTTTTAGTTCGCCCCATTCCATATCCTTTTTAGGTCATTTCTAAATGACCATTTTCTGTGGAGAATTTGGGGGAAGGCTGTCCACCAGAGCAGCAAATACTCACTGTTTATGGTACCTGCTAGTGCATTAATATTATTCAGTCCAACAGTGGCTCCAGCCAATCCTTGCAGAGTCCCAAGAGAGGTCAAGGAGTTCATGGCTGCACCAGCAGTGGAGTTGGGGGTTGAAGCTGCCACTGAAAAGGAGAAAGGGGAGAGCGAAAGCACAAGATGAGTGCAAGCTGACTGGACTGGGGAACACTCTGCCTTCATCTCAGCCAAGTGCTGGAAGAGCACAGTCCTCCCTGGTGTTTTTCGTGTGAAAGACAAATGGGATTGTACTCTCGGCAATTTTGACATTAGATGTGGTGACTAAAGAGATCATCATAGCGGGCTGGGGGTGTAGTTCAGTGGTACAGTGGGTGCTTCCCAAGTGCACGACCCTGGTTTTGCTCCCCAGCAACACATACACAGTTGTCACAGTCATCACAGCAACCCTATTTTACCAAGACAGTGAAATTAGTAGGGAAACTTTTGTGATCGGGAAACCCATTGTTTTAGGTGATCCACTAGGCCCACTTTAGAAGAGTCTTAATCCTGTCAGCCTCCTTGTCAACCAGACTGAATATTTACTGGAACAAAAAGCGGGTAGAGATGGGGAGTAAAAATGGAAACTTTTGGCTTTCTTATCTGTATGGATTTGCGCAATCTGGATATTTTATATCAATGGAATAATAAAATATGATCTCTTATGATTAACTTCTTTCACTCAGTGTAGTGTCTTCAAGGTTCACCCATGGTGTAGCATGCACAGTACCTCATTCATTTTTACTGCTCAACACTATTCCATTATGTGATTAGCTGTGTATTTTGTTCCTCCACTCATCACTTATGGACCTCTGGGTTGTTTCCACTTCTGAGCTACCATGAATAATGATGCTATGAACACTTGGGTTCAAGTTTTTATGTTGACCTATGTGGTTTGAATTCTCTTGAGTATATACCTAGGAGTAGAAATGCTAGGTCATATAATAAACCTATTTTTTACATTTTGAGGAACTATCCAGTGTTTTTTAAAGCAGCTTTCCAAAGTATTTCTTTCCAAAAATAATTTCCCAAAGTGGTTTTCTAGAGTAACTCCCTTTTGCACTTATGATTGCTTCTCAAAATAATATTCCAAATGCCTCATACTTGAATGGTTTCATAATCTGCTGACAGTTCTCACACATAGTATTTCACCTCATTATGGTGACTTGCAAGGCTGAGGCAAGAGGAATGTAAGTTTGAGGAAGACTCAGCAACTTAGTGAAACCCTGTTCCAAAAATAAAAAGGACTAGGGATGTAGCTCAGTGGTAAAGCATCCCTGGATTCAATGATCCCCAGTACCAAAGAGGTAGGGGGAAGTACTTGGCCCATTTCTAGCTGTGAAATCCTGAGCATGAGAAATTCCTTTCCATCCAGTGGGAAGTCACCTGGTGCTGCCTTCAGAGACCACACAGCACTGATTGAAATGCACCTTGTTCCTTTTGGATGAGGCCAAATCAAATTCTTAAAACATGAATTCCCTAACATGTCCATTTTCTGTTTAGGTAAGGCACTGACTTCTGTCACCTCACATTGCTTTTTTAAGAAAAACTTTTAAAGAAAATTTTATATAATCAAGTCAGTGTTTCTGGTACTCTTTTTAATGAAACTTTTCCAAACATACATAATAGCAGTAATACTATAAACCCGTATCTGGGTTTTGGAATGGTCAAGAACCTATTTCTCTCTCTTTATGAATGTATTTTAAAGTGAATTTTAGACCTTATACCACCCTGATACAGAATTAAGTATGCAGTTCTAAAAATTATGGAAATTTTGTTTTAAAACCCCAAAACAATTGTGCATAACAAAATTATGTAATAATTCCTGGGCTTTACAGATGAGAAAAGAATTTGGTGAGGTGGAAAATAGTTTTGTAGAGATTACTCATAAATGAGTAACTAAGACAGAAAATATGGGAGATCAAATGATATGGACTGGATCTAACATATATCTAGTTGATGCTCCTGATGGAAGACAACAGGAAGAGAGTAATATAAGAAAAGTTAATGAAAGAACTGATAGAAGACCCTCTCAAAAGCACATCAGGGTCCCAATGAATTCCAAGCAGATAAAACAAAAATAAATCATTGTTGCACCATAGTGAAAGGTGCAGAACACCAAAGATGAGGAGAAGATCTTTAAAATGGGCAAAAACAAAGCAGAAGGGAAAATCCCTCAAAGGAATACAATTAGCCATCTCAATAGTAATAATGGAAGCCAGAGTGAAGTGACATGTGCTGAGATAAACCATCAACCTAGAATATCCAATTCTCCCCTCAATGCTGTCTAATAGACCCTTAAGCTTATGTGCCCATTAGCTTTTATATTGAGAGAGGGAGGGAGAGAAAGATAAAAAATCAATTCTAGTTTTTCATGTAGTTTTGGTTGCTGTCATACATCAGTGTGTATGTGGTGCTGGGGTTCAAATCTGTGTTCTTGTGCATGCCAGGCAAGTGCTAGCATGTAACTGCTAAGTGACCACTCTAGCCCCAAATTTTATATTTTGATTAGTATGTTTCTCACTTCTGAAAGTTTATTAATGCATTTTATAATCAACTGCTTTTTCATTTTCAAATTCTTCTAAATAGTATTAATCGTGCTTCTTTTCTGTTGTGTGCTAATAATTCCACACTCTGAGGTCTTACTGGATCCATATATGGTGTCTAACTATGTCTCTGCTGCTTTTTACTCAGTCTATGGTTTACTTGTGCGTTTTGTGATTTTTCGTTGTGAACTTAACTAGCTTGGAACATTATTCCTGCTAAGTCTTTGAGGCCTGGGCTAAGGACAGCCCTTTCAAGAATACTTTCCATTTGATTCTGAAAGGTACTTCAAGACAGAACAAGCTAGGGACCCCTTTAAAAGGCTTTAGGATTTTTGACTACCCAGAAAAAGCTGGATGCAAGCTAATGTGACAGCTTGTTTATTGTCATAAATTCTCAGAGATTCCCTAAGCTCTGCTCAGCACCAAGTTTTGAGACAGGAAATTTTCTTTATAATTTCCTAAAAGAGAATATTTCTTCTTCCTCTTCCACTGAGAGCTTAGCCTTTTGATGTTTCATGAGGGATGGTCTCCTGTTAGACACCTCAGGTGATGGGACCTTCTGAGAACTGATGCTCAAGTTTCTCTGATTCATCAAATGTCCTTAAAGTGAAAGGCATCTTCCATGTGCTACTCATTTCTCTGGGCTATCTCTTAATTATTGATATCTGCATATTCCCCTAATTTTTTAGTTGTTGATGTGATTATAAATATTTTTAACAATATTTTATTATGCATTCTAGTTTTCTTCAACAGGAGGGTCTCTCTGATAAGCTAGTCCACCTAAACTTCCAGAAAAAGAAGTTGCCCGCACACCATCTGGTGTTTGTCCCACGGATGATATCTGATGTCAGTCTACATGTAACAGTCCTTATCAGATCACTGTGCCACTGAATAAGTGGGCAAAGACTATCCCTAAAGCATGTTTGGATTCTAAACCAGCAATAAAAACCTGTAAAGAGTTCACACAATTTTAAGTGACATCAGGGAAGCACTTCTAGAATGGCAGCATAAAGATCTATGGATCTTTTCCCCAATGAAACAACCATAATCGGTGAAAATTATAATATTCAATTACCTAAAAGTCTCTGGCAATTGTCCTAAGTGCATATACAAATGAAGAGACATTTTTCTTAGGAAAACTTAGCAAATTTCATTAAAAACAGAGAATTTGTAGCATTTGAACCATAAAAGGCTCCCTTCTCTTGCACCACCTCTCCCCCACCTTCTTGAAGCTCGGTAGAATGGACTCCCTATTCTGGGTAAGTGTGATCAAGAGGACAGGGTTCCCTTTCCCCACAGGTCCAAGCCTAGGACTGTGGATCTTCCAGGGAAGAGAAGACCTCAGCATTGCTAATCCACCCTACCCCCGCATTGTAGGAGCTCTGTTCCAAGTCAGGAAGTATGGATGTCCTTTCTTCAACTAACTGTACTAATAGAGTACTAGCTCCATCCACACTCACCCATCTCATTTATAGGCTGAGGTTCTACAGTATAAAAGGTAAGCCAAGAAGACTTAAGTGCTACCACTATTGAACAGCAACCCTGATACAGATCATAGGTTCATTCAGAGAAAAGCAGGCTGCTGTCCCTGCACCAGCTCTGGAGCAGTGACACAGAGGTTTTGTCTACAGGATGAGATAAGCCATAAGAACACAGAGCCACAGTTCTTCTAGGGGGAATGAATTCATTTGGAACAAAGTGTAGGAAAGTTCAAGGCTAAGGTGCTATTGAAAACAAAAAGTTTGATGGTGAGCAATTACAAGGAGACTGACCACTCCATGGTAGCACAGGAGGCCAGCTAAGAAGTCTTCTAGGGTGAGAGCAAGGTTCAAGGACTAGCTCAAAGACTGCTCTTACAAGGACCTGACTTTAATCAGATCAGACTGTTGGAGGCATTGTGTGCCACAGGGCCAAAAGCAATAGAACAAGCAACTAGAGATTAGTGGAGGTGAACAAGTGGATGTGACGGCTAGAAATTCAGCAAAGGTCAGGTAAAGAGGCAGCCATAAAGATATTTAGAAGAAAGATCCACTTACAAGGGAGAAGCAAGAATGTTGCTCATAGCCCAAATCCGTGCCTACTGAGGAACGACATGAGGGCGACACTGAGGGGAATAGACCTTATTGAACTAGTTTTGCTAAACTGCTAAGCAAATAGGAAACCAGAGGGCTGGGTAGAATGGGTGAGGAGGATTAGTATCCAGAATTGCTGTGATACATTATCTAGAATGTCTAGTTATTAACAAAAAATCATATACATGCAAAGAAACACAGTATGATCCATTCACAGGAAAAAAGTAGACAACAGAAAGTGTGTTTGAGAGGACCCAGATATTAGACACAGTAGACAAAAGACACCCAAGCAGCCATTCTAGACATACTCAAAGAACTAACGGAAATCATGCTTAAAGAATCAGACAGACATGATGACAATATTGCATCTCAATATCAACCAAAAGATAAAAATTATTAAAAGAAAATGGAAATTCTAGAATAGAAAAGTAAAGAACTGAAATGAAAAATTTATCATAGGGCTTGAGCTAGCAAAAGAATGAGTGGACTTTAAAATGTATTTCTAGTACTACATATTCTCAGGAACAGACAAAAAGACACAGTCTTAAAGAAACATGGTACAGACACCATTAAGCACACATGCATGCATGCATGCATGCAATGCATGTACTAAAAGGACAGAGAAGACCAGAAAAAAATATTTGAAAAGATAACGGCTAACAATTTCCCAAATTTGAAGAAAAATAATCAACATATGGAAGAAAATTAATGGACTGCATATAGAATAAACACAAAGTGCTCTATATCCAGATACATGATAGTAAAAATGCTGAAAGTTTTTACTATCTTGAAAGCAATGAGGAGGGGGAAGACTGCTCATGTACAAGGGAATCCTGAAAGTTTCGCTGCTAACTTCTTAGCATAAACAATGTCAGCATTCAGTAGGATACATTCAAAGTGCTAAAAAGGAAAACAATCCTATCAATTAAAAATTGTATCCAGCAAATGAAGGTGAAATAAAGACGTTCCTAGACTGGGGGAAGGGGTAGAGACACAATTCATTGCTGGTAGACCTGCCTTATAAGAAATAATGAAATTCTTCAGAATAAAAGCAAATGATTCCAGATAGTAATATAAACCCACACATTAAAAAACATACCAATAGAGCTGGAGCAGTGGCTCAGTGGTTACGGTACTTGCCTGGCATGCGTGAGTACGCGGGTTCAAACCGCAGCACCATGAACACAACAAAATTTCTGAGCAACGAAAGCCACATGAAAAACTCAATAAAAATTGCCTTTCTCTCTCTTACTGTCCCTCTCTCTTTAAAAAAAAAAAACCCACCAATATAAGTAATTATGTAATTATGAGTATAATTGCAGTTTTCCTCTTAATTAAAAATTTAGTTGACTAAAACAAGACATGTAATTGTATTGGTTGGTCTGTAACATACTGAAATGCAGAGTATTTGACAATAACAGCACAAAGAAGGTGGATGGGTAATATTGTATTGGAGCAAGGAAATTACACCAGATGGCACTGAATCTGCAGGAAGAAATAGAGAACCAGAAATTATAAATAAGAAGGTTACACAAGGTCTCTATAAATAAAATATATAGCTTCTCTCCATTATTCTTTAAGGTTTTTCAAAAGACATGAGATTTTATAAAGTAGTAAATATAATGCTATGTTTTTAATATATATAGCCATAGTATGTATATAAGTATGTATATAAATAATAGTAGAAAAAAGTAGGAAGGAAAAGAATTAATTAGGAGGAATATTTCTGTATCTTACTGAAATTAATATAAATTGGAAGTAGTTTCAGTTATGTTCTATACTATAACCCTTAGAATAACTACTAAGGAAATAAAATTTAAAAACATTGAAAAAAATAAATCAAAATTTTATACTAGAAAATATTCATTCACTTAATATAAAATAAAAACCATAAAGGATGACTAGACAGATATGAGACATAGAAAACATGAAATAAAATGGCAGGTGTTAAGTTCAACCATATTCATTTTTTTTGGAGACAGAATTTGCTAAGTTGCTTTAGGCCTCACTAAGTTGCTGAGGCTTGTCTTGAACTTGAGATCCTACCGCCTCAACCTCTTAAGTAAGTCTGTAGGATTATAGGCATGCATTACTGCACCCAGAGGATTCGAGACTAACAAGGTCTTTGTTGTAGAATGAGGCTCTGCACAAAATAAGCTGTAGACATGGAGAATAAGGCTCTGCCACATGTTTTGTGTCCCCAGCAACGTAAGTGACTGCCCAGCACTGGCACAATGGCAAGTCCTTCATGTAGTCTGAAAGCATTAATGAAAGCATTAATCAAAGGACAGGTATTTTCTTAAAAGCATTAAACAAATAACTTGCATTTATCAACAAAAAATCCAAAGATGAGATCCAACTGACTAAAGGAGACATACTTAAGAATCATAAATAAATAGAAAATACACATCCATCTCTACTTGTGATGAGATTACACTCCAATAAGCCCATCTTGAATAGAAATATTGTAAGTCAGAGATGCACTTAATTCACCTAGCTTGGCGAATGGGATGCTGTACAGGACTGGTGCTTCCCCCTTGTGACTGTGTGACTGGCTAGGTGCTGGGGTTCACTGCTACTGCCCAGCACATGAGAAAGTACTGTGCCACAATTGCTAAGTCAGGAAAAGATCAAAATTCAAAATCTGAAATATGCTATCCACTGAATACATGTTTCTTTCAAACCATTGTAAAGTGAAAAAACGTAAGTGGAACCATCTTAAGTCTGTTAAAGGATGGAAAAAGATATACCATGCCAATGATCACTATATGGTGCTCGGGTGGCCATACTAATATAAGACTGACATAGACGATGACAGTGTTGGAGAAAAAAAGTGGGTCAACTTCTTGCATTGCAGAGGAGATTAATATCCTGCCCTGAAAGCCTACATTTCATTAGGGAAAAGGAAAATTACTAGGAATCTAGCCTGATGAAATGTAGCAAGTAAAATGACCCCAGTGCCAGTGTGCAGTGACTTCAGAAAATTCTTAGTCAGGACTCTAGTTTTCTTTTCCTTCCTCAGACTCTTCGTTCAGGGAAGGGAATAGGAAAGAAAAGGCTCAGAGGATGAGCTATTCCTCACACAGCACAAACAATGAAGAGGAAGCAAACTGTCAACCGGAATAAGGTGTGCAGGGGAGGACACTGAGGAGCCAGATCACCTGAGAAGCATGACAAACTTCTGTGTATGTCAGATAGCCCTGGACTTGGCTGCCACTCACACCAGTGAGGGATAAGTGAGGTGCCAAAGAGCAAAGATCAATAGCTAGAGAGAGGCCTGTGGCCATCAAATGACAATACCTATGTCTTGGCAGACTACATGAAGGACTTGCCATTGTGCCAGTGCTGGGCAGGCACTTACGTTGCTGGGGACACAAAACATGTGGCAGAGCCTTATTCTCCATGTCTACAGCTTATTTTGTGCAGAGCCTCATTCTACAACAAAGACCTTGTTAGTCTCGAATCCTCTGCACTCTAACCTGGGAAGGTGACTGCTTCTGATCCATGTGAGCAGCGAAGCACTGTGGAGACTGGCTGGCTGGCACGGCCATCACCCAGAAGGGCAGGAAAAGGGGCACCAGCTTGGGTCCATGGCTACTGAGAAGTGAGCTACAACTCTACATAAGTAAGTTGATTACTTCCTTTCAATGGAATCTTAAAACCAAAAACTAGAGGTAAAGTTGTGAAGACTTGAGTGCTTTCTACTCAAACTGTTCTTCCAAACTTCTGTTTCATTATTTTTAAATGGATGCTTAGATAAACCTAAACTAAACTAAAAGTGATATTGTGAGGGTTAAGTAAGGTGGTCTGTGATGAACTTGGCACAGTATCTGGCACTGTCTGAAGATCTTCATAGATCACTGGAGAGAGGGCAATATGGGATATATTTCATGTAACAACAATAAAGAAAGTTTTTCCTCTACTTTTCAGTCTGAACTTCAGTTATTGATGACTTCATGGCTTTTCATTACCTCTACCTCTCAGGAAATCACAGAGGACCCAAGTGTCAGGTTCTACACTCCCATTTCTGTGACATCCACACTAGGAACTACAGACCCACAAATGTTGCATGCTGTTGCTCTCATTCAGAGAAATATAAAGGGAAGAGACTGGTCAGTGTCCTGCTGGCTAGTGCATTCAGAGGCAAGAGAAAACAGAGCTGGCTGATGTCATCGCATGGCTCATTGTTATGGTTTGGATATGTGATATCCCAAGAGCTCATGTGTGAGACGGTGCAAAAATGCCCAGGGGTGAAAGGATTAAATCATAAGAACCTGAGCCTAAGCAGTAGTTTAGTCCCCTTAACTGGATGGTAACTATAGGCAGGTGTGAAGTGGCTGGATGAGGTGGGTAACTCCGGGGTTTAGATTTTGTCCCTGATGAGTGGACTGTTCTCTCTGCTTCCTGGTTGCCACTTTCTGAGCTGCTTTCCTGAACCGCACCCTTCTGCCATTATTTTCTGTCTTCACCTTGGGCCCAGAGATATAGAGTTGGCCAACCATGGACTAAATCTCTAAAACCATGCACCAAAGTAAACTTCCTTCTCTTAAGTTCTTCTTGTCAGATCTTAAAGCTGACTTGTCTATAAAGTAGGTTTGAAGAAGAGGGTGTGAAAGCAGTACTCGGCCTACTCTTATATGGACAATTTGGAGTTGTAATAGTGTAGCAGCATGTTAGAGAATGCCTTAAAGACACATTCATAGCTCACAAGCATGGAGCAGGCCTGGGGTTAGGTGTTATGGGAGAAGAGGCTTAGAAATGCACTGAGCCCATTTGTCACTGATAATAAACAATATACAAATTACAGGTCTGTTTATATCTTTGTTTTCTATTTATTTAAAAACCCAGGGAGACTGGCCATAGAAACTGGACTGAACAGTTTCTCACCTCATTATGCTATTCCTGGGAAGTTCCAGTAGAACGATGAAAAGAGGATGAATAACAGGACAGAGAGGATTTAAGTCTGAGACTATGAAAAAACAACTAGATGTAGATATAGAGAGAAGGCTCCATGTGCTATGTATTATTGGACAGTACTTTAAAATTCACCCTAACTTGAATCTCACTTGGAAAAAGATATCTCCGATGCTTATCTAACTACTTTTAAGAACGTTTTGCATTTTAACAAATAAACTATTTGAACCAAAAGAAGTAAAATTTATCACATTATTTTTAAGTATTTGATTGAGACTGGTTAAGGGTTTGACAGACGCACAATAGAGACAAGATCCTAGATATAACAGACAGAAGCAAATTAAATGCCATCAGCATATATTTTCCTATTTCAGTGTTCGCACACTGGCAAGAGGCTGTCTTAAGTAACTGTATTCTGCCCACCTAAAACTACTTTCAAGGATTTATATCCTTCACTTCCTCACTCAAACTATTACCAAATGCTAAAGGAGCCTTCAGAAGGATGGCATAAAAATGTTGGATTGTAATCACCTCAATGCCTCTGTCAGTAAAATGCTGCTCCCTCCCAAACATGGGGTTGCAGAAGAAAGCCATGTCTCCATAGCAGACAGAATCTCCTATGCTCTTTTGTGAAAACTGTGGGGTGCTTGTGTGGAGCAAGGTGGTCAAGTGAGAGCGTTGCAAGGACGTGCCTACTTTGACCTGGTCACAGAACTTCTTTGCTCATCTGACTGGTTAGAGTTCAGTGTTAGAAAGACAACCTTTAGTGACCCCCAAACACCAATCCCAGCTGAGAGGACAGGATGGGTTCTTTCTCCTCAGCTGTGGTCTATCTTGGATGAACAATACATCCAGAAGAGTTTTGTGGCCCAGGTCAAAACTGCAGGTCACATACTGAGTGACTGCATTATTTGGCCCTTTACTACGAAAGGTTCTTTAAAAAGAAGGAAAACAGTGCTAGAAGATCCCCTGGAATAACTACTCTCCAATATCTCCAGCAACTGAGGGCTGGACCCACCCAACTAGTGCAGGGCCAGGTTTCTCTTCCCCAATCCCTATCATGATATTATGTTTATCAGATATAATCTTCCATTGCAAGTAGGATCCTCCTAGGCAGCCTGTGAACTAGACACAAATCCTTTCCTCCACATCAAAGATTCAGAATGCTCAATAGACTGTCCCAGCGCACAGGTGAAGGGCTCAGATGAGTGCCAGCACTCCATCTGTGTACACAAGGCCTGCCTAGGGAGGCCAAACTGCTTCTGCCATTTAGATATATACAGTTGTGGTGAAAAATTTCTTAAACCAACCCACATAACCACAAGCATGACTAATCTTACCTCAACAGAAAATTTCTGGGGTTAGGAGAATAGTTTAATGGTAGAATGCATGCTTTCCATATGTGCAAGGCCCTGGGTTCAGTCCCCAGTACCAAAAAACAAAATAACAATAAACGGGGAATGTGTCAGGTTACAGATGAATTAAAATGGCCAATGGAATTGAAGTTGCTTATCAGGTGATCTTGAGATGGGGATATTATCTGAGATTGTCTGTGTGGGTTCATATGAGTGGAAGAGGGAATCAGAAGAAAAAAATCCAGGGAGATGGCAGGATGAGGACCTGACCTGACATTGCTGGCACTGGAGGAGGAGGAAGGGGTCAGGAGTCAAGTGAAGCCTGTGGCCTGGAGAGGCTGGAGGAGGAGAGAAATGGGCTGTCCCCTAGCACATCCACAAAGGAAGCAGCCTGATACTCTGAACGAAGCCCAGCGCCTCTGCTGGATCTTGGACCTACAGACCTATGAGAGAATATAAATGTGTGTTGTTTGAAGCAACTGGTTTGTGGTTATTGGTCACAGCAGCAACAGGGAACTAATATACTCTCCAGTTCACTCCAACAATAAAATTACTATGTTTTGAGTGCCTACCATGTGCAAGCCATTGTTCTAAGCACTTTACACGTCCTCTCATTTAGTTATCCATAATTATCCCGCGAGACACAGTAAGTCAGGGAAGGTTGCATGGCTGTAAGTGGCAGAGCCAGGATTTAAACACAGCTGACTGGCTCTAGAGCATTGACACTGTGCTGATATCGAACTGAACATCCCACTTACCTCTTGGATCAATCCTGTGGCTACTGTAGAGATTAATTTACAGAAGCTGTGAACTTGAAGTCATCCAGATCCACCTTTGATTTTTTTGGCTTGGTTGCTTCCAATCTGTAAGACCTCTGGCAATCTGCCCAACTTAGCTGAGGCTTAGTATTAATCACAGAGCGGGAGTAATGTGACCTACCTCTGAGAACGGACATGACAACTGAATGAGATAGCAATGGGGAACCGGTCACGATGGAGAGCATTTATTGACTCTATCCTAAGGAAGAGGATCTAGTCATTCTGTCCTCCGGAGAGAACTTAGATTTTCTTCTGTCATTTTGCATCACTTGAAGATTCAACATCTCCCTGCTCCTGTATGGATGGTGGCACATACTGTGGCTTTTATGATTATTCTGATCAACAGGAAAGCCAGTTGGTGCAAAGTCTTGAGAGCATCCAGAAGAGGGTGACCAGACATCAAAGTCACGTTGAATGAGAAAGTTGATCAAAAAAGGTAAGATTTAGCCAGGAAGGAAGAACACCAAAGGAGGAACCAGTCTTAGGTCCTGCCATCAAAAAGATGCTTTGTAGCTTAAGAGACCAAAAATTGGGATCAGTGATAGAAGTTATGAAGAGGCAGCTTTCAGGTCAATATATAGGAAAGTTGTCTGAGCTCATGAAGCTGCTAAAGTGAGCCAAGATGAAGGTCAGATTTGTGGTGTAAACACCCTCTCACCCATGATTCCAGGCTGCTGAGATAGAAGTTATGAAGAGGCAGCTTTCAGGTCAATATATAGGAAAGTTGTCTGAGCTCATGAAGCTGCTAAAGTGAGCCAAGATGAAGGTCAGATTTGTGGTGTAAACACCCTCTCACCCATGAAGCCAGGCTGCTGAGATGCTCTGCTGGCCATCTAACTGGTCAGAACTGTTCTGTCTGCTGGGGGCCACACTGCTCTTTGGGACACCATGACCATATATGAATTTAATGGTGAAAGATCATTCTTTTCCAGATTTAGTTGAGGCCCTCTGCACCAGAATCAGGTTTACTCACTTCCAAGATTGCTGAGCTGAATTTCTGGTCATGGGGCTATGTAACCTGACTTTAAGAAGCCGCTTGGTGCTTCATTTGCACACTGTTGTTTGAGAACCACTGGTCTCAGGATGTCTGATGCAGTTCTATCATTTCCCTTAGGAGGGCTAGGTGTGTAAGTAAGCTGGAAGCAGGTGAAAGTGAAAGATTATAGAGTTAAGGATTGGTTTGCCACAGGAAAGGGGAAGAGTTACTGGGAGGAAGGGAAGACCAAGAGTAAAATACCAATGTAATAGGAAGGTATGGTTCATGTTAAAATAATGACAGCCCAGAAGATAAGCTTCCCAAGGAGCAGGAATGTTGCCTGAGCGCAAGAAGTTTCTACTGTGGGATGGGGCAGATGGCTAGGACATGAGACCCTTGATCTAGCGTCCTCAGGGTGAGGCCAGTGTGGCCAGGCAAAGGTTCTGTTTCACTTCATGCTGCAGCCTCACTAGGGGACTGCTCACAATAAGCTGAGGCCAGGGCTCAGTGCAAGACTTATCCTTTCTGCTCCTATGCCAGAAGAAGTGTGTATATTGTTAAAAATAGACCTGAGAAGCCAGCTGCTACCTTGGTGTCAACAGAACAAGGCCAGGTACACCCTTCATTCCTCTGACATAACTCAGGAATGACTGGATGTCCACTTTCAGCTTCCAAGCTGCCACTCCTGTCACAGGCAGGGCCTGGGGCAGAGCCAAATCAAAGGCCAGCCTCGATGACACCACCTTTCCTGTCACTTGAGCTGTGATCAAGAATAGACGGAATGAACCTCACTGTTTTTCTTTCTCATCTGTGCAGAAGGCAGGGTGAGGAATAGGGTTCCCAATGAGGGGTGAGACTGACTGCAGCACATAAAGGAACTGGCTATTTCTTCACCCCTTGGAAGACTAAGGTCCACCATGAAGGGCAGAAAAATTGGCCATTAGGGGATGGTCAGTCTCACATTTACCACCTCCTCACTTAAAAACTTCCTACATGAAGAACCCCCTCCTTGTCCTGAATCCACATATTTGCAGGTCATGCCTAGCTTAAGTATGTCCCAGAAAGCACCTTGCTTCTAGGGACCAAATAAGTTTACTTTCTCATCCTAACCTTCCTCCTCATTTTACCCTGACATCAAGAGATTCTTCTTTTAAGCTGCACAAAACAACGGTTAACACAGGACAGCAAGAATATGCATTTAGTGCATTCATTAACCACGTCCCATAGAATAATTAGAGAGCAAAAGCACAGTGGCTTTGTGGTTGAGGAAATAAAGTAATTGTAAACAGAAAATTGCCTGTATCCACCCAACACATTCAGGACACCGGAGCCTGTGGTTGCTGTTTTGCCTCAGATGAGCGTGGAATCTGTATTCCAACAGTGCAGGAAGAAGGAAGATTGTAAGGAGGTAGAATAATCATGCGATGACACAGGCACTATCATTATTAACTAATCACAACCCTAGGGCATTAGCAAAATACCGAGTATCTCTTCTCCCATGGGGCCTAATTATTCTACAATAACCACACCTCTCTTTTTAGTTGATTTCCTAAAAGACTTTTTATGCGGAGGGAGAAGGGGAGTGGTGACAGGGTGGGAGACTGTCAGAAAGTATCCTGCAAGGTTCTGAGCGTGTGGCCTCACTGTGTAACAATCTAATAGGATAACATATCTTACCACATAAGTATCTGTATCATTTTTTTTTTCAGTACCCATTTCCAATTCACAAGGACATTGGTAAGCAACTTGCTTGGTGTGACACTCACCCAGATGGGGCATCACTAGACTCCAGAAGATTGCTGAGAGGAAATTTCAGGGTCTAGAGGACTAGATTTTGACTCGGAATTGTTTGCAGCTTTTTATTCCATGATAGCAAAAATTTTGAAAAATGAGAAACTGATGGGTATATTTTTTAATGTCCAAAATAGCTATGTGGTTTTCTTCACTTTAATTTTCACTTTCAAATGCTTGTTGGGACTCTCATTAGTTAATATTTCTGAGACAGAAACTAATTCCTCAGCTGTCAATATACCAGGAAGCCTTCCGTACTTGGCCTTATTGTTAAGTGTTTTTCTAGTTCTCTGATAGCACACATAAGAATAAAAAAAGTGTAATTTGGAGCCACAAGTTTGAAAGACTGAATTTATGTAACTTCGGTATACCTGGGTCTAGTAAGAATGAAGAACAGGAACGAGAAAATTAAACCTGTTTTCACTTCTGATGAAAACTTGTGGTTTAGCAAAATAGAAGCATATACCTCTCCTTAGCTGGTCCCAGATATGTTTATATAGATGTCATGGATACCGATTAAAAAAAATGTTGATGATCTCTTCTCAAGGCTGAGAACATGCAAATAGAAAAATCAGAAAGATAACTTCAGTTTCCCAGGAACTTGTGCTCTGGAGTATTTCATGGGGTGGTGGAAATCATCTCACTGCTGCTAATGACTTGTACTCTGGACAAAATGTTTACCCTTGTAGGTCTGTTTTTCTGATATGGATCACAAATGACAGACCTGGATAGATTATCTTGAAGATTCCTTGTCCCTATAACCTATAAAATTTGGTGGTGTGATCAGGCTCTGGCCCGTAGAGAAGGCGTGAGGAAAGCAAGTTGTCTGCATGGCTCACTACCTCCCTGAAGTCTGGCCTTCCCGGGGTGGAGGAGGAAGGGCAGTCAGCTAGATGGAAAGAACATGGCTTTCTAGAAGGCAGATTTTCCTCTGCATAATAGGTTATTAGTCAGGGGAAAGAAGTCCTACGGTAGGGTCTCAGATTTGGAAGCAGGCATGTGCCCCTACAAGTGGCCAGCACGGAGCACACATAGCATGCCACCTGAAATAAAACAACTCCCATGGGCCTCAGCGCCTGACCCCGATGCTGAACCCCTGCCAGCACATGGCCGTCTCGCTCTAGATCCAAGACACCATCTTGTCTCTAGTAAGGAGGGATGTGGTCTTCTAGGTTGCACTGGAGGCTCTCCATAAGGTTCACTGCCATCTTGTGCAGCCAAGCATTAAAGCAGCAGTGAGGAAGCGATCCACTCCCTGCATCCACATTCTGATGTTTTCAGGAGGAGTGGGAGGTGTTTGTTTCCAAAGGCAGGAGATTCAGAGAAAAATAGCTCTGAATTGTATTCCAGTTTTAACCTAGTCTGCAGATCTCTAGAGGAGCAGTATTTAGTATCTTACCAAAATAAGGAAATCTTTCCCATGATACTTTAATATTTTCTCTTAGAAAAAAGCAATTGCCTTGGAATGCTGAGGCAGAAAGACTGCCAAGTTCCAGGACAGCCTTAGCAAGTTAAGGCACTGAATAACTTAGTGAGACTCTATCTCAAAGTAAAAAAAATAACAAAAGTGCGGGGTATGTGGCTCAGTGGTTAAGTGCTGCTGGGCTTAATCCCTGGTATTAAGAAAAAAAAAATCAACCGTGAGTGTATGTGTATACATATAAATATAAACTTCATTATATCAAGAAGTGAAACTAAACAATTCCATTTCACAACTCAGAAAATTAAATGACTTGTTCCAATAATTCTTAGTCAAGATATTTATATTCTCTAGAAATATAAACTGAGTTACAGTTCCTCTGTTACACTCTGCAATTGACTTTCTCTTAAACCTCCACCCTAGGCCTGGACCTTTGCTTGTTTCTAGATTGAGGTATTGAGATCTGCAACCTCTATCTGATGTAAGTAACCTTTTGTCTTCATTTTCTGGCATCTTCCCAGACCTGCTGGCTATTTCCTCTCCTCTTAGAATCTCAGGTGTTTCTTCTTTTTCTAATGATTAATAGAAGATTTATTTAGTGAAGAATACACAATCACCATTGCCAGACTTTATTTGAGATGTTAAATGTCTGGCCCATTTTCCATCCTGAATGAGTGTTTCTTTCCTCCCCCATCAGTTCCTGAGGGTGGGTCTGAAACCAGTCGAGGTAGGATCATCAATGAGCCCTTGGTGGTTGGGGTCACTGTACCAAAGCAGACACTCTGATTTCAGCTAGGGCCACTGGGCCAACCTCTCCATGTGCCCTGTTAGGTTTCTAGAGATAAGTCATATTCAACTGGGTGGGCAACAGGCCTAGAGTGATCAGATGTGTCAACGTGTACTTTCAAAACAACAACTTGGCAACCTGCTGGACAACTGCACTTGGGTATCCTTCTTTTGAGGTTACACTCCATTTAATCAGCACTTCTTTAGGTTCCTGCATGTCAGCTCAGTTTGTGTATTAATGCCAAGGAGAGAAGGAGAGAGAAGGCCAGGGGCTGCTGATGGGGGTCCTCCCATGTGAACTGACCTCCAGTACTATCCATCTAGATTTTACAGGCTGGTGGATTTTGTTGATTTTTCTATGTGGCCATTGTGCAGAGTTTACAGCAGTTCCTTGTACTAAACCACAAATATACTACAAATTTCTATTTTTTATTGCTTAAATTTTTTCTCAAGCCATGAAAGATGGGCCTTGTATTGTAAGCTTCTGAGAAGGTGTAACTAAAGTTTTGTTTTTCCCACCTAGTATAAAACACAATTGAGAATTAATATATGCTTTTCACCAGTGCCAACAGTGGTAGTTAGCCTGCCTTGCCTCTGCAAGTGGATTTTATCAGAAAGCAACACAGGTAATTCAGTGGGTATAAAAATCTCCTTAATTGGTTGTACTGGACAGAAAACATACTCCTGAGCTCACACAAACCCCACAAGGGGATGTGCTGTGCATCTGCTACAACAGAGGAGGCTGTGCAAAGTCACACTTAAAACATGAATCAATACCACTATCAGAGTCCAGTGCCGCTAGAAACAAAAAGAAAACATATGAAGACTGAGAGTCCGTATCTGTAAATACTTCAAAGTCCACTCAAAACAAAGAGTGATGTGCTGAGTGAGTGACAGTCCTGAGAATGTACGACAGCATCTGTCCACCCACAGGATGGGAGGACCTGGCGAGCTTGGGCCTAGGAAGGACCTGCTTGCATAAATCTGAGCATGGGCCCTGTGGTAAACTAAAAATATCCCCATCCCTTCAGCTGGGTAGCTACTAGGCTTTAAATTAGTTCAGGACTATTGTGAGACACGGGTCTGCTCTAGGTCAGGGCATCTCATGAACCGTGGGCTGCACATCCGCTGCACAGAAGTTACTCTAATGGCAGGAGCTGAGAACCCTCTGGCAGTGGAGGACACTGTAAAGAATTAGAGAATTAGCTGTGTTCTATTCTGACCAATAGATTTCCTTATCATTTTTCTTGATGATCAGAGAAATTTAAAGATAATTCCACATCAAAATTCCCAGCCCAGATAGGAGGCTTCAAAACTCCTATGGTTGGGGGTACTGACATGCTTTTCTTCTCCTTAGCAGCAGGATGATCCATGACAAAGAAACAACCATTTTTAGAAAGACACATTATTATCAGCTGTTTAAGGAAGATCTCTGAAAGGTATGGTGGTGCACACCTATAATCCCAGCAACTTGCGGGGTTGAGGCCGGAGGCTGGCAAGTTTGAGACCAGCCTCAGCAATGTAGTGAGGCCCTAACCAATGTAGTGAGACTTTCTCTCAAAATACAAAAAATAAAAAGGGCTTGGGGTGTGGTTCAAGGGTAAAGCATCCCTGGGTTCAATTCCCAGTACCAATTTTAAAAAAAAAAAAAGGATCTCTGAGTTGTGAATGCTTCTGTTGAGAAGACCCAGAGCAGAAAGGCCAGGTGCTCCTCTCTGTGGCAAACCCACTTCCTGGGTCTATCCCCTGTCAAATCTAATCTAAAGGGAGCTGCTCTCAGAGTGCTTTGTTGCTTTAAATGTATAGAAAAATGTGGGGCTTAAAGAAGAATAAAGTAGACAAGGATGGTTCTTTCTCTTCCCTCTGTCCAATTTACAAAGTTTAACAGAGGTATGAAAAAGACTGGTTATGAAAAGGTTTTTTAAGGATATAGAATTTATAGTTTGTATTTAAAGACTATTCAAATTACTTGATTGATCCAACTACACAAAGAAATATCTCACTTTATTAACTGATTTGCTTCTGCTCAACTGAAATGCTTAGAAGGGTAGCTAAAGAAGGGAGGATTGCCTGCTTTGAGACTGAACGCCGCAATGGCAAAAGATGGGTACAAGGAGGAAAAGAGGAGGGCGGAGACCCAGACATTCTTCATCTGTGCAACTGGTTCCTGAACTGATGAAGTGCCTTATATTTTATGAGTACAATATAAATAAAGTACTCTGAAAAGCTAAGCAGGATCTCGCCCAAGGCCCTGCAGAGTTAGCGATGCACATGTGATTAAGGGGCTTGCGAAGAAGGAGCTGTTGTGTCCTGTCAAAAGCGCACGTTAGAGTGGGTGGTTCTTTTGAAAATGAAATGCCTTTGGTACAGAATTCTTCCTTATTCTATATTGTGACATCAGAACATTCTGAAAGCCACTCTGAGATTAATTTTAAAAACTGCTTCATATGACTTTGTTCTCACGTAAGGTAGCAGTGATTCATTCTTCAGAAACCTGTCTGAACTGAATATTTTCCAGTAAATTGTGGCTATGTTTGGATTCCTCAGGCACCATGTCATGAAGTGGGTGTGGTAGAGCCTGCCTGTAATTCCTTTGTCTATCCTTCTCTCCTGGCCTCATCATAGCCTACCTTGTACGACTGCATGTCACCTCTTGGAGTGGGCAACAGGGGACCCAACGCATTGTACATATTTGGTCTGCTCATATTAGAAGGTTCAGAAATGGGCTCTCAGACAGTGAGTCACCTGTATCCACACAATGCAGGTTCTCATGTGACCTAATGGCAGGCATATTTACCATGGTGACAAAACCGCCTGTGAGCAGAAAAACTATTGGATAACTCTGGGGTGAATTCTTGTTTCACATTGTTCATGCAGTGGCTTTGGTGACAAAGTGTGCCACAGGGACAGTATCCAGTTAACATTTGTCACTATGTGAGAAGGGCCAGAAACATCTGAATCCCATCATGGTGCCCTCAACCTTCCTTATCCTGGACCATTTCAGAAGGAAGCTGCTGTATTTCCTGAAGGCGGCAGGGGACACCTTGAAGATGGGGGAGAGTCTGCTGAGAACTTGGACGGAAGACTGTGCGGAGGCCATGGTGGGAATGGAGCAGTACTTCTAGCATTTAAAAATGCCTCGCACTAGTGACAGAAATTACTCATTATGCTGAAGTGTGCACTTGACTAAGTCTGCATTTAGAGGAACATTTGAAGAATTTTAAAACATCTCTTTCTTTAAAGAAGAAAACAGAAGAAGGTCAGAAAAATAGTGTGGTACAGGAATACAATATTAGGTTTTAGACAGAAAATGCCAAAGAAGCCTTCACATGTGGTCACAATTATGTCTTCTTCCAACTTTCAGAACTACCAGACAGAACTCCCCTTGCACAGGTGGGGGTGGGAGACAACGTCGCATGCCTTGTGATTTGCCTCCTCCTATAAACAGGTCCTCAAAAACAGGTTCAAAACTGGGTAAGGAGATATGACCCAAGGATTAATTAACTAAATAGGAGACTCAAGTAAACAAAGGAAAAATTATCATATCAAAATAAAAAGGCAAGAAACATGATTAAATTTGGCTTCAGAAGACCTGTGAGAAACTCATAAAAAGGCATAATATGCACTTACCTGGTTTTTACTCTTTCATGATTTAATTTCTAATTTTATTCACTATCATCTGATAATTTCATGTAACACTTATTCTAACCATGGGCAATTTAAACTATTTTAATTTTTATTTCAAGGCCATGAGACAAAGGAACCTATTTATTGCCTAAGGGGATTTTTTTTAAACAAAAAATTAAAGCTTAATCTTTCATGTTTTAAAGCCAAGACTATTTAAAATCATTTATAATAAAGCTGCAGGGAGACTTTTTCTGGGTATGTAAAATTGAAAAGATAAATTTACAATTATTTAAAAAAATTAATAGTTTGGGGGATTAAATCATCCCTTTCCTTTCTAGATGAATTTGTCTGAAGCTTAGGAGACATATTTAAAACCAGGGTAGAACCAAGGCCTGCAGAGGATGAGGCTTCCATGCATTTCATATAGTGATTCGACCAACAGTAAGCTCAGTGTTATTATAATTTAAAAAATAAATAATGGCACTGACCTCAAGAATGGCTGTCAGTCCCTTTTTTTATTTCATAGGAAATTACCTCGATGAAGGGGAGAGTCATGAATTCTACTAACTACGTTTTCTGTGACTTTGAAAAAGTCCCTGATGGAAATCAGACAAATAAATTTACTTTCACTTGAACAGCACATTTTTTAAGTTACATTTAAGAAAAATAATTGAAATGTAGATTTAAATAGTTTTTGCTGCAACACTTTAGAACTGTAATGAAATATACTTTGGGCTATTATGCAAAGTATTCCTCAACAGAGAAGGGCAAAATCCCTTTCAATGACATCTCAGGTAGCAGAATTAGCAAAGGGCAGAATGTCTCTGTGTGCCAGAGTGGGGAAGGATGCTTTGCTAGTGCTGATCACTGACTACGGCAGAAAGAAGGAACATACATCTCCAAGCATAATTTCTCTTTCACTCTCGTCTCAGGGAAAAAACCTGAATTGCAAATATGTCTAGAGTTCTGACAGATACTCAGGCCTTCTTCCTAGGCTGAGCACCTGCTTCTTAAGATGCTGCAGCAAATCCCCCTCCACTCTCCCTTCTGGCTCTCCTCCTCCCTCTGCCAGGCACCTGAGCTTCCAGGCTACTTTACCATCAGACCAAACCCCTCCTGCTTCACTGCATCCATACTTGCACTGTTCCCTGCCTGAAGACCTGGGGCCTCCTTCACTCAATTCAGGTTTCTGCTCAAATGTCACCTTTCGAGAGAGGGATCACTTCCTTCAATCCCTTTGACCTCTCCATCTTATTCTGTTTGATCCTCTTAAAAGACTTACCCAGCATATACATATCATACACGAATTTGCTTACTGTGCAGGTTCCCAAGAGATGGAAGGACTCCTGGGAGAAGGCAGTGTGTCTGCTGTACCCTTCACTGCTCCAGGCCCATGTCTAATGCTGGCTGTGAACCTTGTAGATATGATTTATTGACATTATCTACACCAGTCAACTACATTCACTTTTGTACTTAGCTTCTGAAAGTGACAAGTCGGCTAACTAAAAATACAATAAAATCCACATATGATGATGTGCTATTTTAATTATTTCATAGTCCTCATATGGGAGGAAAAAATTCATATTTTGGAAAATACTTTGCAGTCTGATTTATAAAACAGAGGTCAAACTTTGAATTTGTTAACAAAATGTTCATATTTCTCAAAAGGGAATATGAAAGGATTTTAGCAAGTTTATGGATCCCATTAAAAATAACATGTAACAATTTCTTGAAAAAACTGATTTGAAGTTGATTTTTCAGAAATACTATTTAGTGCATAAAATATTTTTGAGAATGAAGTCACTATACCTGTGCTGCTGCTATGAAATTTTCAGCACATTAAGGTTAAAGCCACCAGATTCTTCTGAACATCTCTTAGGTTTCTCTCTCCAGATTATGCTGAAGGTGAAATGTCTTAGACAATGTTTTATAAAGACCAAGGGCTGCTGCTCTCACAAGTGCTGTAGGTGCAAGGAATGTGCTGTGCAGCCCCCTCAAAGCCTGAGGAAGCTGGTCTGCTGTGTTCTGGAGCTTTCCTTCTGCATTTTTCTGGAAGAAAACCTTGTTGTATTACAGTAAAGTTTGGTTAACATTTCACTAATCATTTGGGCACAGCTGATAAAGGGTCCTGGGATTTTCAAAGTTAGAAGGAGGCTTGGAGATTGTCCAGGCCAACTCCTTCACATGAGATCATCTATCAAGGTCAAGAAAATTCAGAGAAGGAAAGCCAGCGAAACAGTCTGCTTCTTCTTCTTCTTCTTCTTTTTTTTTCTTTAAAAGAAAACAAATCATGGTATCCAGGCAACCACATTATATCTGCCTTGTATGAAAAGAAAAATGGCATCTGCTTTTGAATAAGGCAACAAAATTTCTGAGGAAGAAAGACTCTGAATTACATAGCCCAGAATCCAACCATAAACGAACAACAAATATGTTTCCTGCAAGATTACAGATTTTAAAATCGAATGTGAAGGAGGGAGTTGGTGTGAAATCCAACACTAGAACGATTAGGGATTTTGAGATTTAACAGAGTTCTTAAATTGCCTTTTTTTTTTTTTTCATAAGAGGACTGGATATAAAAGTAGACCTAAGAGACAGAGGCTCCTCATAGAGATGACTTCATGAGGACTGCATGAACAACACAGACTTTTTTTGGACACAAAAGGAATGTGAGAGAATTGCTAGCATACTGGATTCTCTTACTGAGAATTTTTTCATTTCATCCTTGGAAAATGAAGCACACATTCAAATTTTGTTTCTTAATAAAACAAACAAGTAAACCGAATGCCCAGTGCTAGTTTCTTAGCCCTGTCCTGGTTACATCTAGCCTCACCCTTAGCATCTGGGCACATGCAGACCCGTGTGCCCGTGTTCCTCCTTCCGTGTCACTTGAAGGGAAGGGCACCTTCCACTCACCGGGGCTTGTGAGGGCTCCCAGGGCGCTGCTTGTGGTAGAGAGAGGGTTTGCGTTGGTGCTGGTGGCTGAGGTCTGGGCTGCAGCTGCTGCGGCAGCCAGCGTGGCCAGATTCTGTAACTGTAAAGCATTCATGCCTGTGGAAGGAAGAGAAATGGACTTTTAGCTGTAGGCCCAACTTCCCAGCTTCCAAATGAGAACAGGCTCTCAAGATCCTCAGGGCAGATGACAAGAGCATGTGCCTCTGGCACCGGGCTACCAAGAGATTCCTTAGTGACGTGTAGTCACCCCACCAAGGTGGGAGATGGGTTCTCTCCTTTTCTCAGGGAACAGTCCTTCAGCTCTTTATGATGCCATCTTCTACTCCTATAATTTAGGTACTAAGAAAGAGTACCTGCTCTCCTTCCAGGAAACTTCCCAGCAGAGTCAGTCACCTCACTGGGGTGCTGCCTGCCCTCTTCCCATTCCCTTCTCTTCTTGCAGTAGAGATACTAGAAATGACAACAGAGAGCTCCATGTTGACTGCCCACAGAGGGTTCTGGGGACTGGCAACTTGAAGACGTAGCTGTCAAGAAAGTGAGATCTGGGCATAGACAGCTGAGAAGCAGTTCAGGGACGCTCTCACCTTCAGTTTGACAGGTGCCTGGAGAAGGTATTACAGAGAAAATTACAGTGCATTGGTTTCAAGCTTGTACCCTGAATTTGAACTGATATGGGTTCAAACCCTGGCTCTGCCAATTTTCCAGGTTCATGATTCTGGGCAAATTTCTTAATTTCTCTATTTGTTGATTAGTGAGTGGCCATACCAACTGAACCTGAACTCAAAGGGTTGTTGGACAATTATATAAGATGATAAATGCAAATTACTGTGGAACAATTCTGAGTACCCAGGAAATGTTAGCTGATGTTGTATTTGAACTCTAAAATGTGCCCATAACAGGAGTCCAGTATTTGATGAATAAAAGAATGAATTAAGATGACAGGGATTTCATAGCTTTATTTAAAAAATGTTTGCATTTTAAAGGTATTTGTGTTTTAAAGCAGGGCTATTTTAACTACAGTGACCTTCTGACTAGCAACAATTAAGAAAAAACAAGGACATGAAAGATTTCTAAGCATGAGGGTGGGATCAGCTGAGAGGCCTGGGGCAGTGATCTGAGGGTGGATTTGGGTCAGGCATTCTGCTAAAAGCACTTTCAACATCTTTTCTCCTGCTCCTTCAATTTCTCAATCCATAGGTTCTCTGAACAGTCAAACTATTTTTCCATGATTTGCTTTACAGTGAGAGTACACCTGTGAGAAGCAGGAAATGATGCTTCCCCCCTCAAATAGAAGAATTCTATATAGACAAAGATTGGAACTGAGTAATCAACTTAATTTTGCCTTCTTCTCAGGCCTCAAATCCAGATACTTAATACCTGTCTCATGAGCAAATTTAATCTCCATTGGAGAGGCTGGCCTGATAACTATTTCCATATGTGTTCAGAGAGGTTGACAGGGGTAAAGGAATGTTCTAGCAGCACACCTGAGCAAGCCCCTAGCCAGTGGCATGGTGCCCGCAGAATGAGCACGGCTGTGACACTTCACAGAGAGCACTTGGTCCGCCCCTCTGCCCTGGCCCCTTCCATCAGGGGGTGTTCCTACTCAGATGTTCCAGATGACTTTGCTGCAAAATACGTTCTCATTCAAAATGATACTCTGTCTTCTTCCAGGAGACATCAGACCTGTTGGCTTAGGATGAAAGCCCAACACCTCTTTTCTAAAAACCCACTTTTTTGGTACGGATGCTTAGCAGCAGGACACAAGTGTTTGTGAATTTCTGTAAGAAAAGTGTTGGCTTCGTGCAACCCTTCTTCATTGAGCAAATACAACCGGGAACAACGCTCTCTCTTGTTCTCTCTGATAAAGGGTCTAACAGTGTTCTGTTATGAGAATGTGGGTGTCAAGAAGCATAGGTCTTCTTTTTCAGTTTTATTTTAGCAAAATGGAAATGGAAGAAGTATGGGAGCTGCTTGGCTTTGGTGCAGACCCATCTGGCCAAGAGAGGGCTCAGCTTCCTGAGAGTGACATGAATGCACTTCACACCAGTGTGACCAGAGCTCCCAGGCCATGACTGGGCTCTCAGCACATTTGTATTGATTCACCTATCCCTCTTGTGACTAACGTTCCCTCTAATGTTTTAATGATGGAAACCAGATGACAGGCTACATCACCACTAGAAGGTTCCATATAAAAGAAGAGGGTCGTTACTGAAATTAAAACCTGAAGCACTCATCTGGTAACCATTAATGCACGGCAGAAGCATTGCTTAGGCGTAGGCCAGAGGGGTCCTCCTCCAGAGGACCCTCCTGACGGGGGCACCACCGTACTGGAGCTACATGGCCTGGCCTAGCCCGCACATCTGGGTTAGAGACTTTAGGTCCTTGGCCAGGAAGGGACAACAGCAGCAAATCCTCCTGCACCTCACCTGGGGCAGTGCTTTTTGCTATACCTCCCAGACTTCTACTGAAGATGGCTCCAATGATGCACAGTCCCTTCTTAATTTGTAACTCTTATCATAGTCTATTTGACACTATTTATATGTGTTTCTTACCTTCATAACCAAATACCAAGTTCCTCGAGGAGAAAGATTTTATCCTAGTCATTTTTGAGTCCATCTCAATATATACACGTACTGCATATGGTAGGTGATGGGTAAGTAAATCTATGTAAGATGAATGAACAGGGAAATAGGTACAAGGCTCTAGTAAATGGCTATAAAGACTACTGTCTGTCGAGCTAAGTTTTTAGTTTTTTCTATGTTCTTTATAAAAAGCGCCAAATATTGACTGTTTTTCCTCAGTAATTAACTAAACGACCTTACAATTACTTATCAGAACCATATTTCTTAACTTACCTACTGACATTCATTGAATGTTCTGGCACCAAGCTGACAACAATGAAGTTCTCTTCCCACTACTCTGTCCCCTTAGGAATCGAGGGTTGAGGGTATGTCCCCTCTTCATGTCTCTTTACACACATCATCTAAGAGTCTCTGACATCCTTTTCCATCTTTCCTGTTACTACCTAGAAAGGCCAGGTGGAGTGACTGAGGTACCATTCTGAGGGGTAGCTAACACAGTTCAGCCACCACACTGCAATGAGACCGTCAGATACGGGCCATGTAAACTGAGATGAGGAGTGGAAAGCAGAGGCCATTGTGATCACCAGCCTCTGAGGGATTTGGGGGAAAAGGAAGAGGGGAAGTATAAGACCAGTAAGGCAGGACCTCCATTTGGCCACTGTTCCACCCATCAATATATCCGTCCACCTAAATAGCACCTACTAAGACACTGGGTCAGAAATTTAGGATAAAGTAGAAAACTGGACAGCCTGTGCCCAGGGAGGGTACTGATATTAGAATAGGAAGAATCCAGTGACTGGGGATGGGGGCAGTCCTTCCAGTTCATCAGTTTCTGGAAACAGGCCAAGATTCAGAATCAAATTGTCATGAAAGTCTTATTTGAAGGAGATGTGAGAGAAGCACAGGAAAGCACTGGCCAGCTAAGGAGTGGGACTTACTGCATGTCCCTTCTATGCTGTCTTGTCATGGCCTTTGCGTGCCAATCCATTGGGCTTTCCTGATTGACCGCAGACCTCATCTTCAAACATAAGTGCTCAATCCCACAGAGGTGTAGCAGGGCAGCATACTTGCTGACTTTCCCCATTTCCAACCATGACCCCCCCATTTCCAACCATGACCCCCACATTTCTGCTCTTCTCAGTGCAGGCCTGGCAGGGACATCGTGTTCTTCATACTATCACATGTTCCTAGGATTTGGAATGCATAGAATTTTCTGCTGATGATTACAGTGACAACTGCCACTTAGTAGAGGTGGTTGTGGTGTGTGAAATATGCATGCTCCATGCTCAGATGCCTTGGGTTGAAATCAACCCAGCTCTGCCCACCTACTCCAACTGGACCTCCTGGAGGAAGCTGGGTATCAACCATCAAGTGGGATTAAAATGGAACCTACCTCTTAAGGGTCAACACTTGTACGTCTCCAAGAACAATGCCTAGTAGTTGTTCCAAGAGAAAGCCTCTTAGCTAGACTAGTAGCTGCAGTATTACCTCAAATAGCAAGGACAATGGGAATGGGGTAAAGCAGGTGCCAGGTGCCCTTCAGTGCTCTGCACGTAGTCCTTGGTATTAGTAATAAACCCACACTGTGTGAGAACTCCTGCTGCTGTACATGTCACAGAGGAAACTGAGGAACCACTCCAAGGACCACTGTTGAAGGAGCACAACCATGAAGAGTGTTGTGCTTCCTTCTCCAAGTACTTGTCCTCTCAAGTACTCAGCCTCCTTGACCTGTTGCTTCTGTCCTCTTAGTCCCCATCTGCGACTCTTTTGCCTGCTTTGTCCCATGTCTTGGTCTCCATTTACTTCATTAAACTTTGTACCTTACAGAAGTTAGGAGAGACAAGGAGGAAGAGGAAGGGAATGGGTGGCAGATGAGGATTCCAAAAGGAAATGTGGCTGGGGTGCTAGAAGCGTACTTTAACCTTCTCTCCACATCTGCCCTGAGTGCCCTTGCTGATCTCCAGCAACAGAAGCCACCAGGGGATGTGTGAGTCCAGCAGAACCAAACGCAAGTCCTGGTGGGTGGGAACGCCAGCTGGGGAGGTGGTACTTTACAATCCAGGTCTTAGTTTATGGTGCCTGAAATTCAGACACTTAATCAGATCTTCACAGTAGCTAAGAACTGAGTTAACAGTACCTATTTTGTGACTGTGCATGACATCTCGCTCTCTAAATGACAGAATTCTTTAATTTCTTAATGTGATTCCTTTTGGATCTGTCACCACCCAGATGTCACAGACCACTGATGTCAAGAACCTTGGTGAACCAATGGAGCCCTGGCCTCTTCTCAACACAGAATCTGTTCTTGTTGTTTCCCCACACATCTTGAGGCCCATTGAAGGATTCAGGTGGTCTGTGAACTACCTGCAATGTTATGTTATGTGTGTGTGGTGTACAAAATGTTTTTGTGATAGACTGTAAAAAAGAAAAAAAAAAAAGAAAAGAAAAAGAATCAAAGAACCTCTGACTTATCAAGATAACCTGAAAAAGATACAAGGCCTAGGAGGAAGTCAGTGGATGACAAGCCTGGGGTTGGGACAGGGACTACGTGACACAAAGGATCAAGAAATGAGAACTGAGGAGTGATGACACTGAACAGAGAAGAATGAAGACAAACGGCCCCTTCTCCCACTCAGAATGAAGACACGCACCCAGGTTCCCAACAAGCAGCCCACGCCTGCAGGGCGTCCCAGTCTTAGCTGAATTCTAGGTGCAGCTGAAACTGGAAGACCCCCCGCTGAGGTGGGACCAGGAAGCTCACAGACCAGCACCTGGAGACCCACAGGACCTGCTCCTCCCTTGCTGCTGTCTCACTCCAGCCTGGACAGACAGTAAAGAAGGCACCTGCTCCCTTTGCCCAGTGTTCTTGCATCTGCCAGGCACAGGGCCTCTGCCTACTCTAACCCATCCCTCCTGAGGACATTCCTCAAGCACCCCTGGTCTTCTGCAGCTCATGTCTTGTGCACTGGTATATGAGAGAATGATTCTGGGACGAGTGGAAGGAGTTTGGGACATTTTTATTGGGCACAATGTTTTTGAACCCTTTGCTGGTAATAGCATACATCCATGGTGACTGGTGTTTTTGCTCTTTCTGCCACAACTGCAGCCACAGCCTGGGAGTGGGCATCTCACTAGACCTCCTCCTTAGGGGATAAGTTATTTTGAGAAAAGGCATTGCCCTGCTGTAGAAACCAAGTCTGCAGCTGCACCAGGACAGGCTTGCAGGACTCCTATCCCCAACTCTTGCCACACCACCCTCCTCTAGCTGCAGCATCTCTCTGCAGGCCTGGGCTGCCCTGGACCCTGAGCCAGCTCCTAGCTCCCTGAGCTTTTTTTTTTTTTTTTCTTTTTAAATCCTGCTGCATTATTCATTCCCAGGGTTAATAGGTCAACAGTGGTGGCTCCACTGGTCATCTGGTCACGGGGGGCAGGTTCTGCTTCTGCTCATTTTGGAATTCATATTTCTAGTTATTTTTCTGTTTTTCCCCTTCTTTGGGGTGTGTGAGTTCTCCTTGTCCTTTCCTTCTTTCCCAGCTCCTGTCACAGGAGCCTCCTCCTCGTTTTCCACCCCCACCCCCCAAAAATCGCACTTTCTCTTGCTCCTACATAATCACCATGAAAGGGCACCAGACAGAGAGGCGCCTGTCCCCCTTCCGGAAGTTGGTTCTGGCTTGGCAAACAAGCTAGCTTTTCTGAGAAGAAAATCTGACGACATTGAACTTCACGAAGCACTCTGCTCAGATGGGCACCCCTCAAACCAGGGCCAATAAGCTGGGTGACGGAAACATGCAAAACATTTCAAGTTTTAGGAAATCCAACAGTGAGCTGCTATGATGATGGCGAAAGGAAAAAATAGTTGGGAATACAGGGCTCAATACTTCATTCATTACCTGGGGGGAAAAATCCTCCAAACGAAGAAATTATGTAGAAAACAGATGCGCAATATGCCTACTTGAAACTTAAGATTTAAAAAAAATTATTTATAAGGAGAAGGGCATGAAATTTTAATTTAATGTTCACCTTAGGTAATTTTGTGTCTTATTGTTCATACCAATTACCATAAATCTGCATATCAATAAGCGAGAACAGATGTCAGTTGTTACAAGTGCTTGCCAATCAGGTCTGTTAAAAAGTGACAGATGGGTGGTTATAGAACATTCTCATAAGGCCTATTAGCACATTCACAGGAAGTGTCTGTGGTGCGGACTGCTGGAGACTGGGAAGAACACAGGGTCTTTGTGGGCCTACCAAGCAGGTCCCCGCGCCCGGGAGCCACTCCAAGTGGAGCTTCTCAGGGCTCCCACAAATCCTTTGTATAAATCTCTTCCTCCTTCTCCACTTGTGACAGACACTCCAAGACAGTCTTCGCAGGGAGAACTCAAACTGATAAAACGAGAGCTGTTTTGTTGCTTTAGGCAAATATTTGTACTCTGCAATTTTGTTACTTACAAATTTTAGAGCAGATATTCAGAAAGGGAATCACCATCAGCTTTACTGAAAGTTAGAATTAAAATGTAGCATTTCCCTCTGTTCATCAACAGATAATTTCTCTTCACCCATAACTTCAAATATCTATACTTTAATAAAAATTACTCATTCTAAAATATTTTTTCCTCAACAAAGAATACTTTTAATAAATTGGAAAGTTTCTGGGTACTTTCTCTGAATTGCTTCCTCTTTCGCAGTTTTGGGGTTCTAGCTCAGGCTTGACTCTTTATCTTCCTGTTAAATTGTTCCTGTATGTGAATCACCACAGCAGGTGTGTTTATGCCAACAGTACCTGAACTGGCTGAGACACAGGCTCTGTGTTTTATGTTTGGAGACAACAGGCAGCTTTGGATCATGTGGAGGTGGACTTAAAACTTGGATCCATGGTTACTAGCTTAGTGCTTTTTGGTTCAGTTTCTTAATGACGACTGAGGAGACCACCTATAACACAGATATAGGTAACCTCTGTGTCACAAAGTTGTGAGCTTTGAGAGTTCTGTGTTCGAGAGCATGTCATGCCTCTTACTGGTGCTGCAGTCCCACAAAACTCACGTAACCTTTTCATGCTTCCCTGTCTGCAGCTGGAATCCTGTAACAAAGTGGTGGTTCCGTCCTTGATGCTGTGAGAACAAACTGCACGATGATTAAAAGGATCTGGGTTAACTGCAGGCTTGTTTTTCTATCTGGATGACTTTCTGAGATGTGATAGTTCTTATAAAGAAATTAAAGGTCAAAAAGACACTTTGCCCTCATACCTAGCTCCTTCAAGAAAAATCTATAGACTCTTAGTCCAAACTCAGGCCCCAAATTTCCCAGATTTCAGAAATTCACTGAACAAATACTACCCGTGAGTAGAAATGGGTGAGTTTTTATTAAAAGTTTTAAGAGGGAAAATAAAATCAGTCACCTTCAAGGAAGCACAAGAAGTATAAATAAAAGGATTCCACTTATAAAGATCTGATTCTAATCCATTTTCTGCTTTTAAATTCCAAATTTTGTAAAGATTCCCTTTTATAGAAATCACAAAACACATTCAAATTTATTTTTAGTTTGAAAGGAAAATGGTTAAGTTTTTTTTGAAAACAGTATAGTTGATGTCTCATTAGATTTTATTGATGCAACTTCTTAGTAACTTGTCTGAAATTTCTTTTTCTATTACTTTTTTTTGGTTTTATTTTATTTTCTCCTCAAGCAGAAAATGCTTTCCTCATATAAATGAGGGATTGTTAAGTCTCTAACCATAAACCTCAATCTCTGAAGGACAGGCCATTATGTTTTTGAGTGCTATTCACAGCAAAATAGTATTGGTTTCCAAAATATTTCACTCTCTTTGGTGATAGTGTTCCAAGTTGGAGTACTTGAATTTTATATGTGGAGTTTTTTAATATGCCACTTTAATACATAAAAGTCACACAGGAATTGTGTACATGTTCATTCTCACAGTGTCACAGTGTCAGTCACTCAGCAAGCACCTTAAAATCAGGTGGGGCTGGGGATAAATCTCTTGGGCTTCTTTGATCCTGTTATCACATGGCTTCTACTGGATCTGTTAAAAATAATGTGCTCTGGAACATATTTTATAGTATATAAACTAGCTCCAAATCCTCAACAACTCGTTGGTAAAGATGCTGACTTTAGTTTATATGTTTTTTTTTTATATATAAGGCTAAAACCAAATATCTTAATTAAAAAACTGGGTATTTAACTTAAGCTTTATTGGGAATGCATCCAAAATACAAATTTATATCTGTCAACTTATGAATTTATTCATTCATCCATTCAAAAATAGCCATGATCACCTCTTCAGAGGAGTAAGAGCTGAGTCCATCAGCACCAAGCCAGGCCCTCTCAGAGCTCGTAGTGTGGCTTGGAGCACCAAGAACAGGGAACATTTGCAGACATGGCTGGCGGGGGTTGGTGAGGGGTGGAGGAAAGGGCTTCAGGGAAGAGGGCAGCCTTGCCACACCTGGGAGAGTCAGGAAAAGCTTCTTCCAGGAAGTAACCTCTATTACCAACCCACCATGACCGCTCTGTAATGCTGGTGGTAGGTAAATGGCAAGGATGAAAGTTTAGTCCCACTTTTGGGACATGACAGAAGTAGGAGAGGCCATTCTTTATTGGGGGTAGGGGGTACCCTAAACCATAATGTTTCACATCCTTAGGAAGATAAAATGTAATTACCATATATGAGGGGTGCTTGTTAGAGGAATCACTTGACAAGAATTTTGACACCTACATTATAAATCCCTTGAATATTCAAGAGGACGGTAGAAAACAGACAAAAGTTGAACCTTTGATTTCACAGCATGTACAGACTTAGTGTGCTGAATCTAACAAGTTGAAGATTCAAGAAAATGGATATTTTGGAAAGCCCAGGGCATTTGTAGAAGGGCTTTAACTTAGCCATCTGCTCCATGGCACTTCTGAGGTGATTCCCAGAAACCTTTAGTTTTCAAATGAGCTTATGGAGCATATTGACTTATGTCTGGCACAGCAGAGGTGCACACATCCTAATGACAAATGATAAAGCCCTCAGCAGTAGCCTCAGGACTAAGTGACCTTCCCTGCATAATTCAGCGGTGGGAGTGGGGCAATCTGAGGCTTCCTCTAAGGAAAGACCCTAATTTCAGATCTGGGTGGGTCTGTGTACAGAGAACCCTCCCATCAGTTGAAAAAGTGACAGACCTTAATGTTTATTTTATTGCTCACCATTGAGTTCTTTTTCTTTTACAACAAAAAGCCTCCTAAAAAATTTTACAAATGTCTCTCCAGTTCCCTCCACAGAATTACAAATAAATTATTCAACGTGATTCTTAGTCCCAAATCCAGCTTTCCAAACTATTCGCAAATAGACCATATCAAGATACCTTTTCTCTAATAATCCAAAAGCTGTGCTACAGTATAACACACTGGTGATGGCAACAGATTAGAAGCCCTCAGCACGACTGTTGTTGTAGGCCAGTGTATACCATCAGACAATGAGTACCATTAGCCTACCACCATGATGCTGGGCTGAATGTCACAGAACACAAGCGGAGGAAAAGCTCAGTGAAAGTCTTTCCAGATTCAAAGTGAAAACAAGAAAAACCCCAAGATATGCATTTGAAAAAAAAAGATGAAAACTCCTTTTCACAGTGACAGGTAAAGAGATCTGGCTTTGATTCTGCACACTTAGCTTTCATTTCATTGATTCGGGGTGTCCTTGATAAAAGCAAACTGTGCTTCATTCTAATATGCCAAAACTCTGTTCTTTTACTCACCTTCTCGCCCCCACCCTTTGGGAATCAAACAAGGAAAAAGCTTTCTAACTGTTCCTCTCAGCAGGTTAATGGGCACCTGTGTTCTGATTTCTTGCACATGCTGCTTGCTCCGGCCCCGTGTTAAAGTAGGGTATCAGCATGGATGGTGGCACAGGAGGAATGACCTTTCACTAATCACTGTGCCTCAGCAACTACTGGCACAGCTCATTATGGAAAGGAATCCTTCAATGAGCTGCCTTTCAAATGCAGACACTTTGATTTTCTTGAGAACAAAGAGTATACTTCTCCATAAAAGCTTCTGATGCACAATTCTGTCAACTGGGGTACTAAAGTAAAGGACAGCACCCTGTTAATTGTCTGTCATTATCAAGGGACTACAAACTGTATCAAATATAGGCCTTCAATCTTGGCTTTCATTATGGAGGTCAGAACATTTTTATTGACTACCTATTATTAAAATTTTAGAGGTATGTCAATCATTTTGGCTGTACTAGATATAGAAATTGGCTAGAAATCCTCCACTAATCAATCCCATTAAAAAAATAAAAAGAAACCCCACAAATGACTACATAGCAGTCTATGCAGAAATTCTCAGCCCCCTCACCTTGCAACTGTTACACACATTGAAGGGTGAGTAGGACAGTGAGTAGGACATCCAAAGTAGGAGAACCACCTAGGAGCAGCTGACTATGATTCTAACACCTAAGACAGAATGCTAATAGGTCTGGTCATTGCTGGTTTTTTTTTTCTTTTCCTTTCCCTCCTTCCATCTTTCTTTCATACTGGGGACTGAACCCAGGGGCACTTAACCACTGAGCCACATCCCCAGTCTTTCTTTTTTTTTTTTTTTTTAAAGAGAGAGAGAGGGCAGTGAGAGAGAGAGAGAGAGAGAGAGAGAGAATCAATTTTTATTTAGTTTTTCATGTGGCTTTTATTGGTCTGACAGTGTGTTGTGTACATGGTGCTGGGGTTCGAACCTGTATCCTCGTACATACCAGGCAAGCCACTGTTCCAGCACCCCCAGCCCAATTTATTTTTTAGTTTGAGACAGGGTCTTACTACATTGCCTTAGGACGTTGCTGAGGCTGGCTTTGCACTTGTGATCCTCCTGCCTCAGCCTCCTGAGCTGCTGGCATTATAGGTGTGCAACACTGTGCCCTGCTCTCTGCTTCTTTTCTTTGCCCCTCTGAACCAACCGAAAATTCAGACAATTGCATGGTCAGAAAGACAGGCATGTTCAGGACTTACCAGCCATTTGCTGAATGCCACTGAATGCACCCAGGTTGCTGGAAGAGGTGGCCTGCTGCAGAAGCTGCAGATGAACACACAAGGGTAGAGTCAGAACAATGAAGAGATGAGAACCCAGTAATTTCCTCATTCTACTCCGTGCAAACTCAGTTTCCTTTACATTTATGTGGTTGGTTGCTACTGCCTATTGATGGACTGAAGGTTCCCAGAGCTGGGGCTGTATTCCATATTAATGTCTAATCTCTATTAAGATATACAGACACTTGGGGAAACTTACTAACATTGCTGCCTTAAAACAATTAATCAATTTATTCTTCTTTTAACAACCAGGTGTTAAATATATTGAAACCAACATAATTATCTCTCTCTGTAGTCTTGTAGTTACCATGACTCATTTCTGTCAATCAGTGGCCATTCTCTCCTCTCTTCTACTTTCCTTCACAGTTCAGTTTTCATTATTTCTTAACAGAAGCACATGGACTTACTCTTAGGCCAACATAAAGATCATCATGATACCTATAGACATAAGTATATCTGTTCACTGCCTTACAGTTATGGCCACAGCCATATGGCCAAGAAAACAGTCAGCCATTTTTAAGGTGGTCTTTATTAGTAGAGAGAAACATTATTTGTCAAAACTTGGAATTAGCTGGTACTTTGGAGCTAGGCATTATACATCTGAATCTTTTTAAAAGGGAATTAACATGCCTGTGAAACATGCCTATGTTTTCTCCTAGAGCTTTCAAAAGACATATTTTTCCTGCCATGCAAAAATCAGTGGGTATCACAGGTAAATGTGAGAGTCTCCTGTTCCCGTTTAACTTTGTTGATCTGTAAGTTAGTTTAGGTGCCACACCATGTGGGGGACACATAGTTACCTCCTATATTCCAACGTACATGGACACCAACAGATGAAGATTCACCAAATTTATTACAGGAATATTGGTATGGCACAAAATGAATTCATTATTTTAGAAATAACTTCTAGAACTTATTTGGAGCTATGTGAAACAATGTAAAACACTGTTGTTTTTATGGGTAAATAGAAGTTTCTTCAGTTTAAAAGGAAAAATTCTATAGTTGGATATGACTCAAAAATGGGCATGTATCAACTGATATAACACCACCAAGCAGTGTGTTTTTAAACATTAGATGCTTTTAAAAATTAAAGTTGCAAAATTTAATTAGTTTTGAAGATATTTTAAGGAGTTAATAACATCTGTTGAGGTAGGAGGAAATACATGGAGTGTCATGAAACCATCACCAAGGATTATTTCCATGGAGGGGGAAATGCCTTAAAGGCCAAGAGCCTTTTCAGAGGAAAGGATTTTCAGGTGACAGGGGATAAGAAAGCATCTGTGACTATCACAGGAGAAAGTACAAGAGCTTATTAAAAGCATGTTTTTATAAATGATGCTGAAATTAATTCTTTTTCAGGTATAAAAATAACTTGCAACTGGTTCAGCCACTCTGGAAAGCAGTGTGGAGAATCTTCAAAAAATTAAGGATGGAACCACCTTACGACCCAGCTCTCCCACTCCTGGGTATTTTCCCAAAAGAGTTAGAATCAGTGTATTATAGTGATGTGGCTTCATCAATGTTTATAGCAGCTCAATTTACTATAGCTAGACTATGGAACCAACCCAGATGCCCCTCACTCGACGAGTGTATACAAAAACTTTGGTACATACATACAATGGAATACTACTCGGCCATTAGAGAAGACGATATTATGGCTTTTGGTATCAAATGGATGGAGATGGAAAGAATTATGCTAACTGAAGTATCCCAATCTCAGAGACTCAAGGGCGGAATGGCTTCTCCCATCTGTGGAAGCTAGAATACATCAGGAAGCAGTATGTTAGGCAGCTAAGCTAATAACCTCAAATTGTATGATTCTTACAACAGTGGGATGATTGCCTAGGATACCTGGTGGCATAGGGTGGGGGACAGGGATGGGGGAGGGCTTAGGAAGAATATCCAGGAGACTGGAGGGTGGGAATATGGGGGAATCATCTCAGAAGGAGATCTCTGACCTCCATGAGATATCCATTTAATTCAGGGGGTCTTCTGGAGGAAACAGCAACATGGGGAACTCAAGTTGGGCATCCTTGACATGGCATTAGCCTTGGATAACTAAATATACATACATTTGTTCTTGATTGTTTGACAATGTTTCCCCCTCAATTGTAACTCCATATTCATCTAATAAAAATAATTAACTTGAGGATGTGGTCACAGAAACATGTACCAGAGATTTCTGTGGGCAGTGGAGCTCAGGAGATGTATGGGAATGCTGAGGGCAGGCATGCACATCTTGGTTGTCAGACATTGTGGAGCAGGAAGCTGGACTCTCACAAACTATGAAAAGGTAGGCATGCCTCAGTCTCAGACACCACTGCTGGTACAAACGATGAAACCAATGGCCTGTACACACTTCAACAGCACAAATTTGTGAAAAAACAAATTGCTAAGCTGGACTAATTTCTTTTTTTTAATGGAAATTTCTAGGTTGATAGACTAGGAAAAGGATATGGCAAAGTGTATGTAGATTTTAGCAAGCCATCTGACAAAATCTCTCATGGTATCTTTAAGGGTAAGACTGAGATGAGAATTGGCCTGAAGGTGACAGTATTCTTGGTCGTGTTTTCTTAACAATCCAGATGAAGAGAGGAAGAGCATGTGTCTCATCCACTAACCAACAGTGCACTGGACAGCTGTTCCACAACCTCTCCCTCCCTCCCAGCACTGGGATGGCTGGGTAGGGCGGTGGCAATTCCGACTGCACTCGGATTTGAGTCGGCGAAAAGCACCGTGAAGGTGTAACAGTGCAATGACCAGTAGCAGTATGCCCCTGGGAAAAGCTAGGTGATTTCTTTGAGCATCCCTTTCCTTATCTCTGCAACAAATGGGACAATGTCTGTTTTCAAGGCAACAGGGAGGACTGTTTTTGAAACAGTGCAGTTTCTGCTACAAAGTAGAGCTAATGGATGGCCCAATCCTGCGAGGGATGGTTAAAATGTAAAATGACAGAATTGGGACACATCCTGTGTACATGCTTGCGTGTTCACTCTTTCTGAGGCTGGCATAAAAGGCCCAGATTCACAACATGAAATTGCATTAATACATGTAAAGTCCAACACTGAGGCTCCAAAGCAGAAACATGGCGAGAGAGGCATGGTTTAGCAGCAGGTGTGAAAATACGATTTAAGAGCATTCACCGCCTCCCAGCCCACATTGAACATGGTGACTACAAACGCCACTCCCAGGCTGCAGGAAGATGTTTTAAATTCACAAGAGGGGTCAATACTCTGTCCCATTTAGATCTTACTATGGGAAGTGTCTTAAATTCTGGCCGCTGCATTTCAGTAGAGACAATGACTAAATGAAATGGGTAACAGAGGAAACACAAGAAAGTGAAAGCTTAGAAAGGAGAGGCGCTGAGGATTGGTTCAGAGAATTGTGTCTGTCTGGTCTGCAAGGGACCTCATTTTTCTGGTTTTACGTGGATGAAGTAGGAAACATCTGAGCTCATCAATGTAGCCCACTAGGAACACTTGAGGTTGCAGGCTCAAATCCCAGGAGATTTCAGCTGAGTCCTGATGGGGCAGGTATCAACCTGCCAGCCAGTGAGTTCTCAGCATTCTTATCTAATTGGACATCAAGCATGCTGTGTCTTTTCTCAGAACACAGGGTTTCAGGATGCCCTGACATCCTGGCTAGAATCTAGCTTAAAGGACTTTGCCCAGTCTATGTCAGACAAGAACTAAATTAGTCATGTTCTTATGCTAACCAATTTTGCTTGGAAAAATGTTCTGCATACTTGCTGGTTTCAGTAATTCTTTTTTTTTTTAAGAGAGAGGGGCAGTAGGAGAGAGAGAGAGAAAGAATCAATTTTATTTAGTCTTTCATTGCTCTGAAATTTTATTGTGTATGTGGTGCTGGGGTTCAAACTTGCATCCTGGTGCATGCTGGGCAAGCACCATACTGCTGAGCCCACCACTCCAACCCCTCAATAATTCTTGAGACTCAAAATGTATGGAAAATGAATTCTTGAATGGCCTTAGGCAACAAGGAGGTTTTCTGGATTGTGCTCCTCTCCTCCGTGGGGACTGCCGGGGAGTGATTCTGTCCCACACTTACCGCCAGGTACTGTGGGGTAAGTCCGCCCAGCCCTGTCAGGTTCCCCCAGGTGGCAGTGTTGAGCTGCTGCATCTGCTGTGCAAGCTGCTGCTGGAGGCGCCTTTGCTCTTTGTCCTTCTGAGTATCAGCAAACTTCACCACGATTGGTGAAGAGCAGCCCTGTGGTCAGACACAGCGGAAAGTGAAGAGGAAGTTACAGCAGGGTTGCATCCCCTCACGGCACTCAGTCAGTACTGGTCTATCTCTCTTAAGAGCACATGGAATGGTCTGGGATGGTTTAAAAATGGTTTGATATTCCTCCTTCTTCTCTGAACAGTACCATCAACAGATAATTCCAGATCCTGTCATGGGTTTCTTTAGGGGATCTGGTGGTTGGTGAAGCTTTCTTGCTTTGATCATTATTACACTGCCTCTCCTCTCCTACTGCATCTTTCTTCAGCCTTCTAGGACCTCCTTTGAGACAGTAGACCTGATCTTTAATTAAGCTTCATGGTTCTCTGTGTTAAAGTTAGCCTTGCCGTTGTGTGTCTGCCTGTTTCCACGTGAGCAAAGGCAAGGGGCAGATACTGTCATGGGAAAAAAAAGTCTCTCATTTTTTTTCTCTCTTTCTGATTTTCAGTTTTGTATTAATAACACTCATCCAATAACAACAGGGAGAAGTAGGCTTAATTTTGGAAATGTGGATGAAGGAAGGAGGAGGTATTCAGAAAACACAGGAACTGATCAAAGTAACTGTTCGCATGTTTTCGTAAAAGTTGCTCGTCTTCCTCCATGTCACATCTATCTACTCTATCCAAAATCTCCAGAGCTTCTGCAAACCAAAAGAGCCACAAGCACAATCCAGTTAAAGGAGGAGGATTCTGTTTGACTTCTTTCTCTAATGAATCTCACCATTCTAGCAACTTCTTTCACTTTTACTGTCCTTGAAAAGGCCAAGATCAGGGATAGTGAGAAATGGCCAAAGCTCCTATCACAGGATGATTCATTTTTGAGGCAGACACGTTCTTCAGGGGAAATAACAGCCTAGTACCTCAAAAGCATGTCCTTTCCAAGGCATCTTTGAAACAGCTGCCACTTGGTAAGAACTCAGCAGATATGTGCCTCCTGCCTCCCCAGTCCTTTCTCTTTCCTAGTGTGGCCTGTCTGCAACCTCACTGCTAAATTCTGCTGAGGTAAAAGGAAGTAATTCTACCCCAGGGATTAAATAAAGGCTTTTACTGAAATTCAGCATGATGACAGACCCCCCTCTTCATTCTGAAAATGTGATATCCTTTTAAGATGAGCTTTTCACTTCCATTCCTTTTGGGTCATTTTCTTTCTTCTAGAAAACAAGCTGGCATTTCCCCCATCACCTTGGACAGTTATTGGGGACTTAGCTGCCAATACACGAGACGATCATGTTTGTTATCAGGAGGAAATAGTGAAATAAATGAGACGAGTGTTTTAGTGAACTTCCAGTTTGGCAGTCTTCAGCTCTGGTAGGCAGAGTCATGGTACAGAATGCTAAATGTCATTAATGTGCTTAAAAGTAACATTTCCACCAGTTTAAAAAAAAAATCTGTACTTCATTTTAAAAATCTGCTCCATATTTCAGCACTTGGTCATTTAATTTATGTATCTGTGGTGCTGGGGATGGAGCCCAGGGTCTTGCACATGCCAGGTGAATCTCTACCACCGAGCTACCTCCCCGGGGAATTTGTCAATTTACAGAGAGCAAAATACTCTGAAAATAGAAATTGTAGAGAGAGAAGGTTTTGCATGGAAAAGAGTTGTTACTGTTGCATCAAAAGTATCCATAACAAATGAGAGCAACTCATAATAGTACATTTATTGTTGTTTTTTCCTTAAAATACTAAAAAAGTGACATAAAGGCCGAAAATTTGATCAATGATTATGGCTTTAAAAATGGCTTATTTAAATTATGAAAGAGAAAACAGTGGGGCTAGAGTGCAGGGAAATGGAGAAGTAGAAGGTACAATATAAATTTGTTTAAAAGATTTATCCTTTTACTTTCACATAATTTTAAGTTAAAAAAATACATCTTGGTTAAAGATGTATGCCAGAGTACTGAAAATAATGTAATTAGTTAAAAAGCCAAACAGTCAACTTCAGTTGTGTATTTATAATGTAACTGCATAGCATATAATCTTCCACTTAAATGTCAATTTTTTCCAAACTAAAGTGTCTGGGGGTCCTTTTGTTTAAGCATGGATGTCCAATTTTAAGAACAACAGAGATATTAATGATAAAGGATGAAGGATTTCTGAATAAAAAATATGCTCATCCCCTCGAACAGATCATTCATTATGACTGTGTTCCTCAGTTTTGGCTCATGCCCAGTTTTGCCTTATGATCTCCTGGAGGAGCATAGGAGATCCAAATCCCATCAGTATTCTGTGTTATCATGGAGGGACTCTTGAGGGGAGGGATGGGATGGCAATATTTCTAACAGAGTTGAAAGGATTTAGGTTAAAAAATTAACAAAGGGAGACCAAATTGAGAATTAATTCCTAAATTACAGGAAACAAAAGTAAGAATGAAACACATGTACGAAAGTTCAGGTAATTTTTTTTCTCTAGCAGCACTTTCATTTTAATCTCCAAGCTGAAAAATAGTTGGAAATCCATAATAATGGAGCAGCCTAAGAGAAAGGGGGACCAAAATATTGTCACCTATGTGAGTGCAATGTTGTACAAGCCTGAATTCCTAGATATTTCAAATCATGCTAATCATTTCTATTGTGGCCGATTTTCACCTGAGCTTGCCTTCAGGTAGGGGGAGGGAGTGTCTTAAAAATGCATTGCACTGAAAGGAAAACACATTGATTATATAGGATGTTAGGAATATCAAAGTCAAAATGAATGTTCAAAAGACAGTAGGCTTTGCAATGCTGATATCACAACTCAGAAAAGTACGGTCAACACTTAATGACAATGCCATGCACACTCCTTCCCCCCTTTCCACCCACATTTTGATTCACTACAAAAAAGTTGCCCACAAAACATGACGCATAATGATCACTTAGCTCCCAGCATGCTTTGAGAGATGCAGCATTGCAAAAACAAACAAAAACAAACAAACAAAAATTAAAGCCCCAACAAAATGGGAGTACAAAAGAAGCTCAAACAATTTAATATTTTTTGCATATTAAAAAAAATTGAAAATATCTTTTTTTCAAAAAATGAGAAAACATAGCTTCAGATAATACCACAAGGCCACCACCTCCAGGGATCACCCACACACAAAGATACAGTGTACAGAACACAGCAGAACATGCACTCCCAAATGATTCTATCAGACAGTACAGAATAAGTAACGGCATATCACTCTTGGAATGCTTTTGTGCAAAATTTAGAAAGGCCATGACCCAAATCACAGACTAAAATACAGAGCCTTATATCTATATTTGTTGGTGTACATCCACACCAGCGTATTTATTTTTTCCTAAAGGCACTCTCATCTCATTAGGAGATCAGATTTGAGCCCTTATAAAGGTTTCTTTGCTATTGCTCATTTTTAAGTAAGGAGACAAATCTAATTTTTCTGGGGACTCTCATAAATGAACATTTCATTGTTAAGTGGGAGAAGTATTAACTTTCTCCAACAGTAAGATACAAAAACACAATTGTATTTGACTAAATTAAAAGTAAGTTGACCTGCATTTAAAAAGAACCTTTTCACTTAGTACAGGGCAAGCAGCAATGCGGGTGAGGCTGCTGCTCTTCCCCCCATACCAATCCTGGGGAAGGAGGGATGCTTTCAATCTTTTAGGTCCAGAATGACACTTGACTTCAAGTGCTTGGTAACTACATTGCAGGACCTGGGCTGCTTCCATGCAAGGCTCAAAAGATCACTGTAGAAAAAAATGGAAGGTTTTTACTAAATGCATTTCAAGTCATTAGGGGGAAAATGCAGAGAGAAGAGGAAAAAGAGAGCAGAGACAGAAGTGGTGGGGAGGGTGGAGAGAGGGAAGATGAATATGAATGGATAAAAAGCGAGATGGTGAAAGTTTAAATCTGTGATTGTCATGTGAACAATCCACACAGGAGAGAATTGCTTTACCATTCCCCATCATTTGCACAAAGAAAACAAAGAAAGGGCAGATGATACAGTACCTCCATGGTCTGAGACTGATGCATGGCTTTGATTGCATTCTGTGCCATTGCCCTTGTAGAAAATGTGACAAACGCACAGCCTGTGGGAAACAAGGGGACAGGGAGCAGGAAAGACAAAAAACAACAAGACAAAAGGGTTGGACGCTTGTTAAACCAACACAGTCTACGAGAACTGCCACAAGACGACACTGTTCTCAGTAGTACATAAAAATAAACAACTTCTCTCTTTGGTTTTATCTTACTTTGCTTTTTATCCTCAGTGCTGACTTGCTAATCTGACCAAAGCCGAAAGATTTATTTATTAGTTTATTTTTTAAATGGCAACTAGGGGAGTAAGTTGAATACTCTTTCTTTTAGCCACAGGGTTTGAAATTAGAAAGATCTACTTTGCATTTGCTAAAATAAAAAGTTGGCTATTTCCCACTTTCTCCTTGGCTACTAATCTCTACACTGAGGGCATCCATACATCAGGGCTTTGTATTTCAAATTTTGTTGGTAATTTTTATGAAGTAAATAAGAAAATACTCACACCAAGGGCAAACTAGTAAATTTCAAGAGTTCAAAATGCCAGCAAATAAACACAACTAATTCCTTCTGGATAGTTAAAAAATTGATACATAAAATTATATGATGATGCTATTTGATTGCAAATGAATATACCAAATCCATTACTGATGACTTATTAATTATTAACAAAACCAATGCTCTATTACTCTGAGAATATTCAATAGTGCATATAAAGTAAAATTCAAGAATTTGCATTGGATTTGGTTGTATAAAAACCTTCATGACTTTCCAAGCTGTGACTTTCTAAAATCTGGGAGAGAACAGATCTACAGTCCAACCTACACAAGACAGTGCACGTTTCTCTGTGTCTACTGCAAGACCTGCAGAGCTTTATATATTTATTTTTTCTTGTGCTGCAATATAACTAGACTTTGTGGTACCGGTTCCTGCCTTTATAGCGGCATTGGCCACCATGCAGGTCACTGCTCCAACTACACGGCTCATTGCCCTTTGCACTAATAAAAACACTGCCTTCTGAAATTTACATTTTATTCATCATACACCCTTGGGCTTCTTAGAGAAAAAGACTGTGAAATTAATGCAGATTCAGGCTGATTTTATAATAATACCACAGCACACTAAAAGCTTAGCTAAAGCAATACAGACTTATTTCACTTATGATCTCTAATGACTTTAAAAGTGCATTGATTTTCAGCTTCTTTAGCCTTGCACAGTTTGAACTTAGGTATCAGAGAATAATTTAGTGTTCCACTCAATTTCCTCAAAACATTATTATTATTACTACTTAAAAGATTTCCAAATGAAGCAGACCTAAACACTGAGAGGCTGAAGTCTACTGTCATTTCAGAGTGAATGCATGAAAGCAGAATTCTAGCATCAACAATATGAGATTGTTGCCCCTGTGGCCAATAAGCAAAATAGAACGCTATACATTCAAACAACCAGCAGATTGTTTGGTTTATGTAAATCAATTTGTGAGCCATAAAACATATTTTCTTCTTTTGCTCCACATATGCAGCTGGTGAGATTACCAAGTCAATACTGTAGTAGCACCTTTTAATCAAACAGCAATAAGAGAAAGCAGTGCCTGCCCACTACCCCCAACGCACAATGACATCCAGTCATGAAAATAAGTCAATGCATTTTTTTTCCTTTTTGCATTATGCTGTACTTTTTAATATACACGAACTCTTAGTATCCTGCATTCACCTCCTGGTTTAGAGGGCCTGGAGAAGCAGGAATGGCGTCTGCTCGCCGTGGGTGCTAGCTGCCTCACCTAGTTCTCTGACAGGAAGAGCAGCTGATGAAGCTTACTACTTAAGCATGCTGCCTGTATCTAGGCTCACTGAAGCTTTTGTCATCAATAAAAGCAATTTAGTGGCCTTCTCTAAGGCATCCAGACGATGTGTGTAATAGCATGTGAGTCAGAGGACAGTACCTCCACTGGCATCCATATTGATGCTAAAGGTCCAGAATTAGAGTCTGAAATTTACCATCTGTTTCCAAGTAATATGTCTTCAAAAATGTTATGATCATCACCAATATTTTACAGGGGAATAACGCTAAGAGATTTCTATTTTTCTGTTTCTTGCCTTGAGACTACAGTGGAGGCAAAAGCAAATCGTCTAAAGGAGGTACATTTGAAAGCATGCGAAGCCTGCACTGATTCTGCTTTTAATAGTCAAAAAGATAGCGACCTTCACTTCCTTTGCTCTCATTACCCAGGAACATGCGCCAAACTGAGTTTCCAAATGAAGGTTAAAAATGCATTAAAAACATGTAAAGTGTCAACAAGAATCAATAAGGCACAGTTTATGCATTTACCACAATTTCCTACAAGCAGAACGTTTGTAAGTAACTTCATGAGAGAGATAAAGCAATTAGCAGGTCTTGGAAGAAAAGTATTAGCAATAGAACAATAAAATTAAATCTCTATAAACTTGAACCGTTGCCCTTTTCTCTATGAAACCTGCAATTAAAAACTCGACTGATGCTTCTAATTATACAATCCTTACCCCATCCAAAAAATGATTTGACAAATCTGATGACTTCCTTAACCTTTTTATTCTACTGGCAGTGGTGCAGTAAGAGAGGAGCTGGCTCCTTGGGGGCTACTGTCAAGTTCTCTACTATGTGCTGTGCTCAATTACTTAAGAGAAAAAAATTACTGTGTCATTTATAATGTGGGAGTACAAGCTGAAAACTCTCACGCTCCACACCACCCTGGATGAAGGGAAGCAACTTCAGAACCAAATGTTTCTTGGAAGAGTGGCTTGTTAACCTTTGTAATTTCACTAAAACAGGAGGTCACGGCAGGCCTATGGGTAGATTTTAATTTTCTTCTTAACACCAATGAAAACACAGTGGTGGCTTCCAGATTAGGCCTCCAATCTCTGGCTTTTTAACAGGCACATGAGCTCCAGTCATTGAAATTGGTTGCTGGCTTTTTCTCACAAACTAACCAGAAGGTTTTCCACTGGAAAGAAGTAAGTCAAAATCAGTTCCCTCTTCTACTAAAAATGAGCTTCTGGGTTCAGCGGAGGTTTCTGGGTCTCGACGTGAGACAACTTTGATCTTGTAGTGTCATCCCTTAAGTGTTCTGGACTGTCAAATGTGCTATCTCAGCAATCAGTCTCTGGCAACTGACTAAAATGCTGAAGAAATGAGATTGGGGAGAAGACATACAAGTTCAAAAGAAGCTGCATTTCTTTTATGGTTTAGGTATGATAGCATGAATATGGACATCACTGTACTTGAGCCTTCAAATAAGCAACAGTAAAAACAAAAATAAAATTCACCTGCAAATGTGGCCAACCTGTTAATTCACCTTGAGATTATTTATTGTCTCCACTTTGAGACTGTCTGAGATTACTACTATGAGTGAAAGGAGTTGAATTCCTCTTATTTCGGTGAGGTTGCCTTCTTGCCACTAAAACAGATAGATGATTGACTGGGGAAAGGTTTCAGAAAGTAATTTCCTCCTACAGACAGGGTCTAAGGAAAGCACGTAGCCCTGTCACCGAGAAGATTCTGGAACACATCTATTACACTTGTCATTTCAATTGAAAGGGTATCTTAACTCAGGTGTTCTACCATTTCTTTCAGCTGCAGAATTTTACAGAACTAGAAGAATTCTTGCTCCACACCAAAAAAAAAAAAAAAAAAAGCTTAGGTACTTTCAAAAGCATGAACAATGCCAGGGCGTCTTGCTTTTCCGCTACTTCCTTGAAAGATGTGTGGCAGCCTGCTACATTTCAAATGAAAGAAGCATAATTTAAAGCAACTTGTGCGGCAGGCATATTTTAACCTGTGGGAACTTGCTTATAAGTTCCTGATCAGTTGAACGAAGACAGTCATCTGTGCAGCCAGTTTTCCTTGCCGTGTCATTTCAGCAGTGGCAGGACTGACCAAACACACGGTGCCAGCAAAACACTGGGTCATGACAATTAGTCCTCTAGTGCCCAGCCCCAGTGTGGGGTTAGTTTACTGAAACTAGCATGGAGACACCATTCATTATGGCACCTGAGGCTGGGTGCAGACTCTGTGACCTTAGGACTTTCTTAATACCTGGCAAGATCTCATCACTGAGATAAGGCTGGATGAGTATGTATTCAGAAGAAGATGGCAAAATGCAGTCAGAAATCCAGGGGGCTCGTGATAAAACATTTTCATACATTTGGATGTTGAGGTATTGTGTGGACAGCACTAATGTGATCAAAACTGAACCTTCTCCATGTAGATGTTTGAGTAGTCCAAAGCCTTTTCCTAATATCTTGATCAGATACAACAAAAACAAATGAGGATTTAATGGCTAAATCCAGTCTGTGCTCTCCAGCATCTCCTAAAATATTGCCAATTCATTTGTCAAGGGTTTTGGCAGGAGAATGTTGGAACACCATAAACACAGCTGGAATATTCTTAAACAAGCAGAAAGTTACCTTAAATGGTAGTGAAGATTTGACTACAGTTTGTGGGAATGAAAAATGAAATGTCTACACACTGGAGATAATTCAACTGCTATGGTAAAGAAAAGTTTGTAGGATGTACAATAGCCTCAATAGCCCCTTCAGACCGTAGGACGATGGGTAAATGAGAACAGGGATATGTTAGGAAACAGACATGCTAAGGTGACAATGTCAGGCAAATAGACTTATTTAGAAACACAGCTTTGCTTCGGAGAGCAAACTTCTCATCCGGTCTGCCCTGGGAGGACCTGTGGCCCCTGCTGGTTTTGGCCTCAAGAGGTCGTGCTGCCGTGGCACAAGAGTGGGAGTATCACAAAGCTTCCTAAAAGCTTCCCAAACCATGTTCTCCGAAACAGGAAAGAGAGCAGAAAGAATGGGTCCCTATCCCAAAGGGGGAAATGCGTACTTGCATGGGGGTAGATGGCCTAATGCGAGGCGGAGTCCTGATACCTCAGAGGAGCCTCACGATTGGCAGGTGCCTGCTGTTTTTCAAGAAGTGAGTCACCACCATTTCCTGAGCGGGTCTGGCCTAGAAGGTGGGCTGGAGCTGGGGCTGGTGAGTAGAAATAGGACTTTGAAAACATTCTTTCTGACCACTGTAGATGGTAATTATTTTTTAGAAAATGACAGCGACTGTAAGTGAAGGTATGGCACGGTGTGACAGGTACAGCTGCGGGTCCTGACACTCTGCCACGCTGATGCAGTAGTGGTAATGAGTCAACAGGCCTGAGCAATCTCAGTGTAATGACTACTGGGAGGAACTGAAACTACTGATGTGGCAGACAAGAAGTGGGAATGGAAGCTATGGGGGGCCAGCCAGGCTAGCGTCCTTTGCTTTCGCTCCTACAGCTGAACTTTGCAAAAGCAGAAGAGTAAGAGTGCACCATGTGACTGCACCTCACCCTCGTAACCAAAGGGGCCGAGTTAGAAACTTTCCGACAGCATCGTTTCTAAGCCGGTTTTATTTCAGGAGGTGCTTTTCAGAGCAGCCAAGCTTTTGTTTCACTTAATATTTATTTATTTATTTTATAAACAGCTGGGCCAGCAATAGAAAAAAGAAATGCTGAGCACCCTTTATCTGCAGCACCATTTGTGGGGGACACTTATTAATATTTGATTGAAACTGAAATTCTTTGATGGAAGCAACATAGTAGCATGAAAGAGAATTGCTCTTTTAACAAATACACTGATTCAGAAGCAGGCCCCTGTGACCAGGAGTCCCTGGGTCCTGCTAATTGAAAAGTACGACTGTCTGTCTTTATATTTTAGAATAAATGGTTATTAATAAGTATTTTCTTTTTTTTCCATTAGGGAATTCTCATCAGTTCACCAGAAATTATTTTTCTGTTAAAATGAAGGGGAGAGGGGTACTCTCCTCTTTACATTTGCATAAAATATTGATGAGAGGGCTCCCACAACTTGTTTCAGAAACCGGCTGCTACTGGTATCAAGTGCTGGTTAATCAACCAAATGACACATCAAATTAGCTAAGTTCTCCTTTAAGTACCATGTGTCCTGCTCTTTCCCATGAAAGTTGTGGCTGCTTCAAAATATCATGTGCACGAATAACCAGTGCATGCTCCAGGAGCTGCAAATGCTGTGGGGCAGCTGAGCTATCCACTCCTGGCCCCACTGGACGGATGGAGCCCGCGAGATAAGAGTCACGTCATAGATGGGGCAAGCCGGGCAGAGAGAGCTCAGAATCCAGCACTGGCTCCACAGTCCAGGCCTCTCTGCCAACTGCAGCGGACGTTAAGTTTCAACAGGGGCCAGCACAATAGAAATTCACAGTTTTCTCTGAGGAAGCAGGGTAGATATTCTCCTGCTGTCACTCACAAATGGGAAACTGAGGGATAGAGATAGGAAAAAAAATTGACTAAGGTCGCATGTCACGTCAGTAGAAGTTGTGGACTAGAATTTGGGGTTGCTGAGCTGTAAGAAGATGTAAATTTCACTGTGACTAATTTGAGGGCCTTCATGCTGTATACACGGGGGGATGAAAAGTGCAGTAACACTAATGTGGGATGGAGAATAACAGCAGCAAAGAACGGGCATTCCAACTAAGCTGGCAGCAAAAAGGGACTGCAAAGCCGTCATCATGTCTTCCTACAGGCTGCAGTCCTCACTTAGGTGCACCGCCTCTTCCCATGGTATTCCGTGACCCTGAGTGGATGGATGGACATATTTACATGCACAAGCTGACTGCAGGACGATCAGATGGCCAGGTGAGCTGGATGACCAGGATGGCACTCCTGGTGTCCTATGTCCACCACAATGATGGACAGTTTTGGTCGACAGCAGAACAGGCACAGGTGAGCCTCAAGTACTGGATCTGTCATGCAGGGATCCCACCCAGTACCTTGTTCAGCACTCAGAGAGCCACTTTGTTGAAGTGAGGGTTAAATAACAAGCTTTTCAGCATTGTCAGAGAAGGCATAAACTGTGATGTCCTTGCTGCCCTCTTCATGCCCCTTCCCCTTTAGGTCACCTTCAGAAGAAAATTCCGGAAACCAAATCTTGGCTCTGCTCTACCTCCTAGTTTTCCTCTAGACTACCTCCATTTTGGGGCTGAGGAGGTGGATGTAGGTGGAACTTCTGTTCTCTAGGCCTTTAATTCTAGCAGCTGACTTCATGAAGCATTATGTCTAAAAATTAAAAAAAAAAAAAAGAAAGTTCTTCCTCCCATGGTGCTAGAATTAGGTAAAACTAGCAAGACAGGTGAAAATTAGTGCCCTGACACTAAGATCCGACTTTTTCTTTCTGCATGGATTGGGTGTGAGTGATGGCCCAGAACCAGAGCTTGAGAATGAACAAAGTTCCTAATTAGCCCAGTGGAAACTGCACTAATAAGAGAAGGAAAGTCTCCCCACGCTCAGACTGAGTCTGAAAACTGCAGTCAGACGACGGTTAACGCTGATGTAGGCCTGCATGGGTGGTTTAGGGAAGGGTGTGTCTCGTCAAAGAGGAGGCACAGGTGGAAAGAGAAGAGGGATTTCTGGCTATTTTATAGAGCTGCTGCAAAAATACTGGTCTTCTTTTGGCTCTGAGTCACAGCTTTTGCTTCTGTCTCTGTGGCAAAGAGGCAACATCTTCCTCAGGACAGTCATTTTTCTGTCCTGGGCTGGGAACTCTAAGGGCTTCACTCTTTGAAATGAAGCACTCAGACCTTGGATAGGCCCAGTCACTCAGAGCCCATATCCTGCCCCACGTGTGAGCAGTGGACTGTTCCTTGGCTTGGGTCATTGTTAAGAGGACCATATCTGTAGGGCTTCCCTTAGGCACAGGCAGAAAGCCAGAAAGCTAAGATGGAAACTGTTTTCATTCTTCACATCTCCTCAGCCCCCAAAATCTACTTCAATTTAAGGTTGAAAAGGGATGTGGAACAACAGGGCTGCCTGTCAGCTTCCCCGGTGATAGGGATAACCTGAGCTAATATGCTGGCACTCAGACCTTCTCTACCTGAGAAATAAAAAGGTGGTCATTCCAACTACCGTGAAAAGTTGAGGCTGGATAACTTTATCACATGGGACATGTTACAGGTGACCTCCTGCTGCATGTGGTGCCTACATCTATCTTGACTGTGACACAGAGTTCCAATTAGCACTTAAGGAAGGAGACTTTCCACACGGCACACTCACCTCGACTCAGCCCATCGGGTCCCCGGAGAATCCGGCATTCTTCTATCTGGCCAAATGGAGAAAACATCACTCTGATATCATTCTCATTACATTTCTTCGAAACCATTCCTATGAACAATTTTCTGTCTTCCACAGCTAGGAGATAAAAAATAATGAATGAGAAAAGCCCATTTCATCTTTTTTCTTGTCATCAATGCTTCATTACCACATCAAACCAGGACCCTGCCATGTGAGAAAGATCACAGTACTAAGGCTGAGTCAGACCCCTAGCTTATCTTCCTGGACCCATTCCCCATCCTGCCTGTCCCCCCACCTCACCATCCCACATGCTTTGCCTCTCTGCAAGCCTGTTCTTGCTAATGTGGACATCTTGACAAGACTCTGAACCCTGGAGGTCCCCTTCACAATCTCTAAGGTATTGGCTATGATCACGAAGAACCTATATAATTGCTGAATGCTACCATTTCAGAGACGCTTTTGGACACTGATTTTAATTTGGGGTTTTGGTCAATGTTCTTTTAACTCTAATGACATGGAAATATAAAAGGCTTGAGAGGGAAAACAGTAGGAGCTAACACAGCGAAGACTCGAAGGGATGAAAATGTCCTTTCTCCCTGTTCCTAAGAGCTTGGTCCCCACCAATGGAGACAAGAAAAAGAACCCAGAGACCCACTGCTCCATAGGCTAGGACAGTCCTTCCGTGGCACAAGCTGCACAGCATTACTAGGTTCCACACCTGGGTCCCAGCAGCCAGGCTGGTTACAACCCAAGTGGAAGCTCATTCTAGCAAGGAAAGAAAAGAACCGGAGCTGCTTTCGGACAGTCTCCTTCACAGCCCATGCTGGAGTGAAACTCTTGACCAAAGAAGCAGCAGGGGGACGGGTTGCCACCATTCCAGTCACTCGGAGGAAGGATTTTTTTTTTTTCAGGGCTGAGGACTGAACTTGGGGCCTTGTGCGTGCTAGGCAAGCACTCTGCACTGAGCTAAATCCCCAACCCCAAGGAGGAAGGATTTTTACGGGACAGAGATGCATCTGGGTATTGTGACAAGATGTGTAAATTGGAATCTGATAGTGGGGAAAGATGAGGTGAGTTTTAATTCAGATGATCTGGAAGAATTTCCTGAACACCTCTGTGCTTGTGCCCAGGACATATGATCTACATTTAGTGTGAAGACAAGGCTATAGCTGATTTTAGGACAGTTTTTTCAGGGCATTATAGAAGCCCATGGGGAGAGGTCCTGCTTATTTTCCATCACTTCATTTTAATTTTTGGTGGCCGGGGGAGAAGGCTACCCAGCTGCCCTCACCACCAGAGACCCCTCGTGTAGGGGAAGGGCTCTGCCACAAGTCGCTGTGCACCTTTGTTCTGAATCTGCATCATAATCATGCCATTGCTGTTTAATTGGCTTTTATTTCTGTTTCTTATACTTCTTCCCTGGACACTTAACCAATGAGTATTTACTCCAGACTCATGGGGGCCAGCTGCTTCTGTAACCTAAAATTAAAATATGCAGTGTATGCCCTCAGCAGCCAGGGTGGGTCTGCTCCTGGGGCAGTGGTGTAACTCAGTGGCCTGTGCCGAAGTAGTGCTGTCCAGCTGGACTCTCAGCAGTGACCCAGGAGTCCCATGTCTGTGCTGTCCCGTGCACAGCTAAAGCCACGTGTGGCCACTGAGGTCTCAACAGGGGCTCATGTTACTGAGGAACTGGTTTTCCATGTAATTTTATGTTAACGTTTAAAAACCCCATGTAACCACTACAACTGAGCAGTGCAACTCTGATGAACCCAGAACCTAAATTAGGCAGCTAAATGCTCTTTGTCACCAAGTCCCAGACCAGAAGTAAGAGATATAAGAGTTGTCTATCTTTAAATGGATCCCAAGGCTGTGGCAGGGGAGGCCTCTTGCCTAGGACAAGTCCAACCCTGGAGCATGACCTGGTTTTGTACCTCAGCCCTGGGTCTTCTTCCTTCTCCTGTGCTTCCTGTAAGTTCAGAGGAAGCAGATGAGACTTCCAGGGGGAGAGCACAGGCTATGATCAGGGAAGTAGACAGAGGTTCTACTTCCAGTGCTGCCATTAACATGATGTGTGGCCTTGGAGACCTAGGGGCCTCCCTGACTTCTGGAATCTCAGTCCTGTCATCCCTAAGATGAAGGCTACACTCTGTTCTTTCCCCTGCACTGGAGAGAAGGCAGCCCAGCTATATGCTTGTTTCCACTGAGCACTTGGGGTGGGGACCCTGAAAGGGTGTGCAGAATCCCTTCCACCCCGTCTCTCCACACCAGTGAGAGTTCCTAAGGTAATTCTGAGAAAACTTGAGGGCGCTTTTAAAGTCCACTTAGGCTGGACCTTAATAAGGACAGGCAGGGGTTGGGGGAACAAGGTGCTGACTAGGAAGGTCCCGAGTCAGGACTGAGAGAGTGTGCGTGGGGTGTGTGCAGGAAAGCAGCCTGACCTGCATACAGTGTGCACCAGCTCCTGCTTCATCTACAGAGAGGTGCTCAAGAAACAACCAGTATCACTGCTCACAAGGAGCTACAGATTCGATGTTTCTGATTCTTGGAGGGAAGCTGTTGAGAACCTGACTTATTTTGATCAAATTCTTTTTTCTACCTTCAGAGTAAGTGAAGTACCAATGGTCTACTGCGAACTGGCGAAAGCCTAGATGTCAAGGGCCTGTTGCTTTAGAAATACCAGGTGGCCCCACAGGAGCTTTCCTTACAAGGAGGCTTTGTGGGCTCCAACATCAGGATGACACCTGGACTCCTTCACACAGGAGGACTGTGGCCAGGCAGGTCCTGGGAGGACATGGCATTTGCCGGAATAGGACGAGGAAATGGGTGGAACCTACTGAAATGCAGCAGAAGAGGAGGAAAAGGCTTCTAGCTGCAGTTCTTACTCCTCCTTCCCCCTCACCTCTGGGACTCTTATCCCCATGACACCATGCCTGGCATCTTTATGAGAATTAAAAAAACACAAAAACAAAAAAACAAAAACCCTGTTCTATGTCTTCTTACCTTGAAGAATGCGATTTTAGTTCTTTTAAATAACAAAAGTTCTTTTCAGTAGAAAAGAAATATTTTCAGAGAAATGAAATATTCTCACTTGGTCCCTAGTTTCACTGGTAAATGTATAATTGTAGTGTTTAACTACAATTCACAGGTTTTGAGCTCTAGGGTAAATTAAACATGCAGCTCCTAAACTAAAAATGATTTTTCTTAAGATGAATGCTAAGCACATGGAAACCAGTTAGATGGGAATCCCAACTTTCCAGCCATCACTAAGGATAAACTCAGCCAGGCAGTGAGAAGGAAGATAACTCTCATTTCAAAAAGTTAACAAGTATTGGGCTGTTCGTGGCTCAGTGGTAAAACGCTTGCCTAACACGTGTGAGGCCTTTGGTTCCATTCCCAGCACTGCAAAGAAGTGTTAGCTAAGGGGGAAAAAAATGGAAACCTGTGTCATCCCGTATACCCATTATCCCACATATATGCTAATTTAAATGCTAAATTCCCTCTCTGCAGGTGTGGCTTACTTGCATACATAAAAGAAGCTGGACATTCACAATCTTCCAGTTGCCGAAGCTGCTCTGTGGTTTTAACGCTCAGGTCATGTTGGCTTTAAGAGCAAACTGGGAATGACTAATGCTGTCCTGCTTTCCTCTCCACTGAGTTTTTCCAATTTTCTATTGAGAATGTATTCCCAGGACTCCCATCCTAAGGATCACTAACACCTTTGTAAATATTTTAAACAAACATAAATATCTTGAATTTTCTTACTTTTCATCATTTTTTGAATAACTTTGTTGGTGAGTTTTTCTTAAATATTCATGGGTACTAAGTGTCTCAGATTTTTTTTTAATCTATAAGGACATGGATTACTTAAATAAGCCTACTGTATATTCACAGTAGCCTGCCAGCTGTTTGATGAGGATTAAAAGAGGAAAAAAAAACCCAAACCTTTTCAAAGTAAGTTCCCTGCCCCCAGGGGAAAAGTCATTTCGCCAGGACAGCCAGTGAACTAGCCCAGGGACACATTTTTAGACATGAAGGGCTGCACAGATGGGGTTTCCACTGTCACTAACAATGGTAGAACTGGAAAGACTCCACACCAGCGGCCACCTCAAAGTTTTCCCCTAAGACATAGTGAGAAAGGGTTAACATTTTAAGTATAAGGGTGACTTTTTAAAGTTAGGGAAATAGAAACTTCATTAAAAAAAAAATCCCTAATTGTAAGTCTGTGCTAACATCCTGGCATATAATCTGTCAAAGTCACACCTGGATTTGGGGCTGCCTGAATTAATTAACAACTTTTCAATGTGTTAGTGCTAACATATGGCATTTAATTACTGCCTCCAAATCTGTGAGTCTCTCCACTTTGAATTTCAAAATTATTTCTTCATCCTCCAGTAAATCAGTATAGGACTGGCCGGAAGCCCCCTATGATCCTGTTTTTAATGGAGGTGTTCAGGTCTCCTCTCTTCCCTGACAATATTTACTTATCTGGACTCTGGCTGGCTCTGAACTTGATGCACAGATACTGGAGGTCTGGAAGGCCTTAAGAAAAAACAGCATTTCTGGATCCTAGGCCTTAAGGACCCTTGACAAGTCGTGCAGTTGGGAGGTTAAAGCAGGATGGATTAGGGGATCTGTCTATTGAGTGAAAACAATCCTGCTGTCAACAAGCAGCAACAAGCAGCATGACCTAAGTCAACACTGTCTCCAGTCACAGTGACCCAGGCATGGAACCAGAGGCAACCTCGCCGCTCTCTCATCACTCACTGCAAGGCTAACTTCAGCAACTGCTTTTAAATCTTGCACAGCTGGCACCTCCTACTGTACAGCAACCGAAGAGCAGAGGCTGATGGCATATAGAAACAAAGAGTAACTGGGTTTGTGCCAGTTAATGGGATTACCCTAAATCCATACCCTCCTCAAATGCCTTTCCCAACACTCAATTTTCTGCAATAAAAATAAAAAACAAGCAAAAAAGATGGAGTCTGCTAATAGTTGGAAATTTCAATGTGTTTTTTTAAAATTTTTTTTTAGATGTACATGACATTAGAAAATACTATTTAATGTGCTCTTATTAATGGCCCCAACATTTCATTGCTTATCTAGAATGGGACTTTTGCTTTTCTTTTGGACACTTGGCACAGAAGCATGTGGGCGGGAACCCTGAGTTTGCAGGAATGTGCTAGAGGCTGCAGCTTAACTCACAGCCCACTGAGAGGGCCCGCTATGGGAAGCCACGGAGACTTAAGAAGCACATTCAGCGGAGTCTGGAAGTGCAGGGTTGATCTAGGAGCAACCATTCAGCGGAGTCTGGAAGTGCAGGGTTGATCTAGGAGCAACCTAACATTTCTGGGCTCACCGCAGAGGTTCCTTTTATCAGAACCTCTAGATGGATGCAGGCTTCAAAGGGTGATTGCTTCCTGGAATTCACTTGTCCATCACTAACTGATCTGTGATTAGCAGCCCTTTCTTGCTCAAGCAAACAAAGTTTCAGAAATCTGAACACAGATAATGAAGACAGTAAGTGTCTAACTGCGGTGAGTGTCCTTTGTGCTGTGCATAAATGTCAGCAAACTCAATAAAAGTGCAATTAGAGCTCGTTACACTTCTTTCACAGTACAGGAGCTACTTAGAGCACCTGACCAAAGAAATCTTTGTGCTCTTTGAGCTTTTGAAACTATGCTTACCTGTCAAAAATGTCTTGTGGAATGAGAAAGGGCTGCAGGTTTTATCACATGCTTTAGAAAATTATACATTTCTTATTCCTAAATCAAGCCAAAGAGAATCATGAAACCTGTTCATATGTGTGCAAGGTGTGGTTCCACACCTTGAGATGTAGTCTTCAGTCCATTTATACCTTTTGAATTTTCTGACTAGAAATTCAGAAAATGAAGGTCAAACTACAAAGCGAAGGGAGAACTGGTCCCTTGGGAAGGCCTGGAGTTTTCATTTTATATACTGATCAATTCTTGGGATGAATGGCCGAAGCCTGGACTTGCCAGCTGCCGTTACTTAGAACAAACCAAACATCTCCCTCAGCCAGTGGAATCACGCTGTTAACTTAGCATCCTGGATGATCACTAGTGCCAGGCATTACGCTAAGCTTTGTGTAGATGTCAACTCAGGTAACTCTCAACCAACCTGGTAAGGCAGGCATTACAGAACAGTTCATGCTGCATGCACTGCTGGGCCCCTCTCAGATGAAACTGTTGAGGCCGTGTGAGGTCAAGTGACTTGCCCAAGCACAGAGCTAGAAGTCAAACCCAGACTTCCCTAAACTGTTCTTGCCAGCTATCTTGTGCTGCTTCCTGAAGAGGGACTTTCAGGTGCTTTCTTGTCCTAGCAGTACTGGTGCACAGTCCTCCCTTGCTTTTGAGATCACCTGGGGGCACCCATGGCATGCCGGTTATATTCTGTTGTTGTGGTTCTAGACCCAAAGCAAACTTTATCCCCAGTGTCCAGAGTAGTCACCCTACAGCTAGAGCAACAAAATTCTCAGAACTCCTAACAGATCGTCTATGGACAGGAGTCCTGGCCAGGGTACACACAGGCATGGCAGAAAATGCAAAGGAAGCTGCTTCATGTTTCCATGGATACAACCTAAGGCTCAAAAATAAGACAAACTCTTTCCCACAGACTTCCATTCCATGGCTCTTGTCCTGACATAGTTTAGAGAATTACGGGGCAAAAGGATAGGGACATTCTCTCTTGGTGTCCAGAAGTTCCAAGAAGACCTTACACTGATGCGGTGCATCCCATGAACTGAAGATGCACCTCTCCTGTGTCCCACTAAAGAAATCAGACTGTAGGCAGGGATTTGGAGCCTTCTATGTGGGCACCACTTTCAGCCAAGAGTCATATAGAGCCAGGGGATATCTCTGGGTGATTAAGTCATCAACATTTTACAGAAGTGCTCTATCACCAAGAATGTTACAGACATCTCACTTGAGTCTCTGGAAAGGGAAAAAAAAAATCCAGACCACAAGGCAGTTACCACCATGCTCACTGTATGAAAGAGATATGCCAAGTTCATGTTAATTGACTAATGGGTACTTGGGCCAGCAGGTCGAATGCACGTTCCACAACGTCAGGGGCACAGTCTCTTGTGGTTCCCCCTTCTTTTTCAAATATAGTGCTGAAACCCAGCCCCTAGCAACCTGCCTGGCATGCAGGAAGTGGTCAAGGACTAAGTGCTGAATGAAGGAATGAAGGGTGGCTAAGGGCCATGTCTGTGATAGAGCAGAGCAGGAAACAGTGAGTCCACTACTCAAAGCACAGAGCTGAGCACACAGGGTGGAGGGACCAGGGTCTGCTTCAGGAGAGGGGAAGCTGTGACAGTCATGTCAGCAGCACCACATGGCCACTTCCTTCAAAACTTTCAAGTCTGTGAAGAAGCCAGAAAATGGGATGCACTACAATTAGCAAAAAATACCTTGTGGAGAGATTCAGAGCCCAATCATGATTTACATTTGCAGATATGTGCATCTCTAAGTGCGTGGCTTCTGCCCTGATTACTAATTAATGAGGGGCAAAACTGGCTGCTGGGAGGAAACTGCTGATTATGTCAGTCGTGTGGGACACAGGAGCTCTGTGGTCGACAGAGAAAGATGATTCTTTAACACACATTTCAGTAAATGAAAAGAACAAAGCAGGGGCAGGAGGTTTGTAGAAATGGAAGTAAAAACTTAACAGAAATGTGAGCTATCAACAAATCCCAATTATTCCATGGACCTCATCAAGTGCATGGTTTTGTAGCAAGTGAACATACATTTCATCAGCAGACTGAATTTGTCTGCAAATACATTAGTATAATTTAGAGAAGATCGCAATGAGAGAGTTAGAGAGGAACAAATGGAAAAGACAAACAGACAAAAAAAGACCCAACAAAAAGGTTGCTTAATTTCTTACTGGGCAATTCCTTTCCCACTCATGCCATCTGCCCACCCATCAGGATCCTGATGTTGCACTGGGGAAGACACTACATAAGAGCCGAATGCCATAAAACCATCACAAAAGAGCAAACCACAAGCAGAAGGACACGGAAAGCCACCCCATATAGCAATCTTGCAGAACTCTCTACGCCAGAGATAAATGAGACAGGGGAAAGGAGTGTGCATTTCTCCAGATGTGCTGACCACAGTGGAAGGTTCCTGGAGCAGCAATCTCCACCTTCCAGGGAAAAAAAGCAGCTGGGACTGGCTCCTCCCTCCCCCACCTGACTTTGTGACTTAAAGAAGCGGGGACATTAAATGAGACCGTTGGTTACCACCTACCGTTGGACTTTTCACTATCTGCAGGTTTCATCTGAATGGGATGATGCATCTAAAATACAAAAGTGAGAAAGTAAAGGCAGATTGAATAACTGTACAACCAGTCTCAGAAAGCCGACACCACTCAACATCAGCACCACCATCATTACAAGGACACACAAGTAATAGCGAGACTTCTCCCCGACGGAATTACCTAGGACAAGAAAACCTGAGTTCTAGTTCAGGAACATAACCAATCTGTCAGGGGCACTGTAACACACAGCTTGAAAGCCTGGGCTTTCGGGTCAGACTCGAGTTTGAACCCTGATTCCGCTACTCCATATGGTTTCTGCCCCTTCTGGTTCTGCCACTCATTACAGCTACATGGTTTTGGGTGAGTGTCTTAACGACTCTGAGCTTCATTCAGTCTCCTCACCTGTTAGATGGGGACACTAACTGCATAGAAGTGTTGTGAAAATCAAATGGAATATGCACGTAAAGCGATTCAGTCATGAGCAGAGCCTAAGGTGTTCTCATCAAAATGAGCTGTTGTGATTGTACTGCTATTAATTTATCTTTGCTTCTTTCCAGGCCATTCTGCATGTCTGCTTCATGATTCTTCCTAGGTCTCATAGTTCTGAGTAATTTAAAGTTCTAGCAGTTGATTGATTCTGATGCCATTGTATAATTGTTATTAAATGCTAGCATAGAATAGGAATGCAGAATCACTGAAAAAATGGAAGGATGGAGGGAAGAAGCAAGGGCAGGACACTGGGAGGGACAGGAAGGAAGGAAGGAAGGCAGATGGGTGGATGAGAGGAATGGTGCGTCTTCTGATCACACACAATCTGTGAGCACGCAGGAGTGGTCAGAACTTGCAACAACCGGGCTGAGCTCTGAGTGGTGGCCGACTGGGACGCTCCACGGCTCATTACACAATGCTGATCCCAGCACTGTGCATGATCCACAGTTTACTCCAAGTGCAGAATGCCACCACCATTTCCAATTAAATAAATTCCTCAAACTACTTTCAAAGGTCCTTTTGCTTCATATATCCTGCTACCCCAAGGAACACAGAAGCCACAGGGTAGATGGAATCGCTGGCGGTGCAAATGCTTTTATTATAATGGGGCCCGTTCTCTCTGAACCTTTATTTTCCCCAGTGGACTTGCAAGCCACAGCTCTGGGTTTTATCTAATTTAAATGAAAAGGGAATGGTACTTGGCTCTGGCACTTATATGATGGGAAATTATTATCAGGTGATCCTAACACCTGCCAAGGTCTTCAAGACACAAGAGAAAGAAAGAGGGAGGACTGTTAAAGGATTAGAAGCTAAATAATTCACAGCAGCTTCACTTCCTCTAGAAGACCAGATGCTCTTAAGCACAGAACATGGGCCTTGAGATGTAGGGCTGACTAATGTGCCCATTTCATCCATTGACACACTCAATTGCAGAGTGGAGACAACAATTAGAATGTGATGTCGAGGGGTCTAAGTAGGCTGATCTTTCCAGAAAGAAGTGAAATAAACACCTTTCAAAGCAGACAGAAGTAAACTGTGGAAACCCGAGTTTGGGCTGAGGAAAACAGCCTCAATCTATCTTACGGTAATGGAGAAAACAACAAAATAAAAAGTTTGGGTAAGACAGCAGTCTTCCAGTGTGCATGCATCCACCCATGCAGCAAACACGGAAGAAATAACCACCATGTGCCAGGCTCTAGGCCAAGGCCTGGGCACAAAGCCAAGGGAGGAAGTTCCTGCCCTTGAGGTATCCCTGTGTGGTGGGGGAGACAAGGCTGCAAGGCTGTCTTAGCCTTGTGAGCTAAGGAATTGATATTTTTTTCCATAAGTTCATGGTTAGATATAGGCAATTTAAGTAGCAATGCAACACAATCGAATTTGTAGTTTAGCAAAGTCATTTTCTGGCAAAAGTATGGATTGGAGCAGGGCAAAGTGGCTGTGGGGAGGACAGGTCCACAGAGTTTCAGGGATGCCAGGAGGGAGTGCAGGCACTCATTTCTGCCTGGAGAGGATGGTGAAGGTTTTCCAGCAAGAGTGGGATCTATTTCCAGTCCCTAGACTTGCAGCAGAGGAAGAGGAGTGACAGGTGATACCCACGGGATATGCCACGCAAAGACATACGGTTGAAAAAGCTTGGTTCCTTCCTGAAAGGAGCTTATCATGTGAGTGAGGGAGGACTGAGAAGATGGTCAGCATTTGGGTCTTAGCCATGTGAGCTAAGGAACTGATTTTTTTCAAAAGGTCATGGTTAGATATAGGCAATTTAAGTAGCAAAGCAACAGGATTGAATTTGTAGTTTAGCAAAGTCATTTTTGGTGACAGTATGGATTAGAGCAGAGAGAGGAGGCAGGGAGGATAGTTAAAAGGCACTGTAAACAGTTCCGATGACGTTGATGAAGGGTTTAAACTTCAGAGGTAACCGGCTGGTTGCAGGGATGAGGGAGAAGAACTAAGGACCTGGGCCCTCCAATGAATTAAGGGGACCCTGGCCCAACAGGGAAAGAGACAGCAGCACTTCTGGAGGAGGCTGGTGAGCAAGGGTCTGGATACACTAAATGTGATGTGAGGTGGTGCAAAGAGAAATTGGAAATGTGGGGCTGAGAGAGCCAGGGCCCTAGAGCCCACGGTGGGAAGTGGCAGTGAAGGCCACAGATAGACACTCCCAGACCTGTCAGGGAGTGATTTTAGAAGAGAGCCAGGGACAGACCGCAAAGAACATCAGGAAATAGGTACTGAAGGACGACAGAGCTAAGGGAGTCAGAGGGTCAGGAAAAGCAGGAGCAACTGGTCCCATGGGAGCCATCAGAGCAGGTGCTGCAGGGGACTGTGATGAACGCACTGAGGTAGCTTTATGGATCTGCCCATAAAGAATCCTGTAGGGTGTTTATCAGTGCAGTTTCTGTGGAGTGGTGGGACTAGAATTCCGGACCGTGGGGGTGGAGGAGTGACAAGGATGATAGCAGTCGCGGGGACACAGAATATGATAAATGAAGACAGGCGTTTTGAGAAGAAGAGCTGTGGAGGGAAGACACGAGGCTTGATGGAGCAGAGGCAGCTTTCCTTTCAAAATGCTAAGACTTACAAGGGTTGCTATAACACAAAGAGTCAGACGAGACTCACCAGTTCAAGCAACAGGACGCACGGGCCAAGTGCGTCCGTGGAATCTATGGGACACAAACAGGAAATAAACAAGGTTCTTGCCCCCAGGGAGTGCACATCATGGCGCTTGATAGATATACACCACACACTCTGGTGGCAAAATCAGGAGCAGAGAGGTGTTCTGTGCCTGCAGGCTCAGCTGTGAAGTGCGAGGCTGCAGGGGATCTGGAGCGAGGAGGGCAGTATCACCCTGTGCTCCAGCGGGCGGAGGGCCCTGGAAATCATATGGCCAGTTCGTATGAAGGGAATAGGCGAGTTCACTAAGCAGAGGCACACAGCTGGCTCATGAGAGAGTGGGGACAGAAGCCTCATCTCCCTGCTCTTAACGCAGGGGTGACTCCCCTGTACTGCGGTGCTCCTCCACAGAGTACCCAGCATGGGCCCTGGACATCGGGCCTTCACTCACTGAAGGAGCCACACAAACACCAGGAAGGCAGCCGCAGCATCCCCCTGCTGCAAGGGTGCTTCCCTCCCTTCCTCGGAACTCCCTTCACGCCTTGTCTTCACCTCCTGGCTACAGCAGGACTCCCTTCTTTGTTTCTCGCAGCTGCTCACTTGCTGACCTGCCAGCCTACAGTGGCCCCAACAAAGCAGTGACCGCCGCTACAAACTTGAACTTTGTTTTATTCTTCACTGGGCCCAGAGCAGAGAGATCTACTTCATGAAGATCAGGGTTGTCCCACCACAGTGAATTCCGAATGGCTGGCTGCCCCACTGCAGCTATGCTCTGGAGAGAGTTGAGATGATCTATGTGAAGCGCGGTGACCTTCTTAGGAAGGCACTCAATCAGGACTGTCTTAATCACTCATTATCACCAACAGTTCATCTGAGTTACAAATTTCTGATCACACACTGGATGAAAATGTCACGGAGGACAAAAGTGGCATGGAGGAGCCATTCCGTGATGTTGCTTTATTTCCTCAAAACCGCATTGTTCCAGAACTTTTGGAGTTGTTTTTTTTTTTTTTTTAAGAAATTTAGTTATTGTACAATCAAAAATACATCCAAAGTAACAATATGATATGTATATATTCTTAAATTAGATTTACCCCCTAGATCTTACCCTATTCTCACCCCTCCCACCCCATACATCTCTGCGAATGCCCTAAGTTATGTGTTACTATGACTTTGCTGGGTCTAATACATGTGGTTGACCACCTTTCACAGAGGTCGGAGTCTAGCTCCAGCCTCCACAGATGAGTGAAGACATTCAACCCTTGACTCTCTGGGTTTGGCTAACTTCACTCAGCATGATTTCTTCCATTGCCATCCATTTACTTTGAAAGGCTGCAATATCATTATTTCTAATTGCTGAGTAGAGCTCCATGGTATATATGTACCACACTATTTGGATCCATTCATCCAGTGAGGGGCATTTGGGTTGTTTCCATAATTTACCTATTGGAAATTGAGCTGCTGTGAACATGGATTTTGCGGTGTTGCTATAATGTGCTGATTCCAGCTTCTCTGGAAAAATACCCAGGAAAGGGATGGCTGGATCATATGGTGGGTTCATCCCTATTCTCTGAGGATTGTCTTTGGAGATTTCTTGAGTAGAACAGGGAAAAGCCTTTAAAGTTTCACATTATAATAAAGGGATTCTTTTCCTACAACAGAGGAAGTCTCAAAGGTTTGACCAGCACAGCTCCAGGGCCACTCATCCACTTGCTTGTTTCTGTCCTTCCCAGACACCATGTCAGCTGCAGGAGAAAGTTCTCGTCATGATGGAGCGTGTGGAGTGGAGAGAGACAGTGGCTGCTTCCCTGACCACTGGAGTTGTGCTAAGGCACGCAGCGTGGGAGCTCGGAGGAGATGCCTGACAGACTGAACGAGGACAGACTTCTCAGATGGGGCAAGGTTCAAGCCCCTTCTTGAGGGAATCCTCACCTTGGCCAGGAGAGGCGTGGAGGACATTCAGGGAAGAGGACAAATATTCAAAGGCCCAGAGTTAAGAGAAAATGGATCACACTGTTACTGAAGAATGATGACGTGACATTCTGGCCAACGGGGGAAGCAATAAAATACCTGAAACTTAGTAAGACTGGGCTGGAGCTGTGGCTCGGGGGTTACGTGCTTGACCGGCACACGCGAGTATGTGAGTTCAAACCCTAGCACCATGTACAAAACGATGTCTCGGAGCAATGAAAGTCTCACGAAAAACTAAATTTAAAAAAATCGTTTCTCTCTTTCTCTCTCTCACTGTCCCTCACTCTTAAAAAACAAAAACAAAAACAAAAAACAAACTCAGAGACTAACAAGTTAGGCATGTATTGACGGACTGGAGAATTTCAAAGAAAAAAGCAATGCGAGTCTACTCAGCCCTGAATTAAAACTGCCCTTGGCACCAGGATGGCAGCAGCGGTCACATCCTCAGCACCTTTCTCAAGAACTAAAGATCAAACCATGGGGACAGAACTGCGATTTCCCTACACTGCTTCCAACATGACCAGGGAACCTGGCGGTATCTGCCACAGAGTTAGATGGGGCTGGAGGATGGGTCTCCAGGTGACAGCAGCAGAGCAGGGAAGGCCCAGAGAATTTGGAGATTCTATTCCAGTTTGTCTAATGTCCACAGGTTGCGTGGGAACTGTGATGTTAGGACTGCAGCCAGCTCCCCAGGGCTGAGCACTTGATCTTCACGAATTTTTGCAAGGACCCTAAGACACATGTGTTACATAAGGCGAGGCAACACCTCCGTACTCATTCAGAATTAGTTGTGTCTGAAAAAATACTCAGGGGCCTGTACTATTGTGATCCACCTATTCTGTTTCCTAGGACTGGGAATCCTGCAAAAACCAGCCTGCCAGGACAGCTTTCCTTAGTCATGATGAAACGTGAATAACGACACCACTGCCTGTGTTTAACTCAGCTGTACCTGGAGCCAACTTGAAAGGCAACAGGAGAGGTATGGTTTGCTGGAACCAGGCTTTCTGTCCACAGTGCCTTGCACCAGGGACATGGCGGGAGCCAGTTTTGGAAATAGCTCCTGTTCATGGGAGTTCATCTGACCTAAGCTATTTCTTCAAGTTCACGTTTCAAGGAAGAAAGGCTTCTAAACTTTCTCTGAAGATTCTTTGAGTGCACATGAATCTCTTTTTCACTTTACTGCAGAATATCATTTTCCCTAAAGTTATACATTAAGGCGCTGGTTAATGGTGTGGTCTCTACTTAGTCCTATTTATTTAAAGACAAACGAGACATAATGTTAAAGTGCTTGTCTGTCAAGTGTGAGACATGGGTTTGATCCCCAACAAAGCCAAAAAAATATCTAAAAAAGAAACATAATGAAAGGAGACACTTTAATAGCTCCCCCCCTCCTCTCTGGGCGGGGCGCTGGAGCTGAGCATGTTCCTTAGAGACCAGCTGTTGAGCCCCTGTTGCTCCATGTGTCAACTGCTGGATTCGCAAGCACGGTGGAGGCAGAATGGCCCAGAGCAGAGCCCCTTTGCTGTGGCTCATTAAGGAACAACTTCTTCAGGGACAAGCAGGCTTTGGGGGAGGTGGAGCTTCTCGAGGACAAGCCTGTATCTCGCCTTCCTTTCCTCCTCAATGCTAAAATCACACACCAGTGACAACGAGCAGTGCTTCACTGTGACAGGCACGAGGCTGTATCATGTCTCCTTCCCAGCCACACAGGACGGAAACTGCCTGGTGGTGTCATAGCACAGAGCCTGTCCACGTAAGGCCCCTGGTCCCCTACAAGTGAGGGAGTGGCTTTTCCTCCTCTCTTCTCTCCACATACACACAGGGCACCAGGACTGAGCTGTCCACCTCTGGTCTTCAGAATGGCTGCCTCTGCCTGGCCCTGGTACTCCTGATTGCTCAGTGACCTCAGATTTGCCATGGAAGAGCCCAGCAGCAGCTCACGCCAATGTAAAGGAGGTTACAACCTTGGAGCAAAGCCATCACCCAAGGTCTAAGGGGGTAACTGTGTGCAGAGCTGAGCCCAGTGCCCAGCTCTGCCAGTAGCTGTCACTGCCTAGTGTCCCAGCACTTTGCCAGATGCAGGGATGAGACCTGGCACAGAGCAGCACTCACTGCCACCCACACCGTAGAGTGCCCGTTACGGACGAGTCCATGTGGTCTGTCCCGTCCCCCTGCCTAAGTCCAGCAATGGCTCAAGAGAAGACTCTCAGCTGTCTGAAGGAGGCATCCTAGGGGGAAGGCTGTGGCCACGTGGAGGGTGGCTTGGCAGGATTCCCACACACGGAGAACTTATGTTGAAACTTGCTTAACCCCAGCCACCACCAAGTGATGAGCTAACCACCTTTCACACGAGATTCAATAAAACATGCCGTTTTTAACCTGAAATGGGTTTTATTTTACAGTCACTGTTCCACATCTCATTATTAAACCCATCCCAATCCCTTGAGAGAAGGGTCATGTTGGCACATATGATAGGCCTTACTGCCCATAAAATATTTAAAAATAAAGGGAGATGGGAGGGAAAGAAGAGGATTTGCAGAAGAGCTATGCACCAAATGAGAAAATCAAAGGATACCAGACAGTAAGGACAAACTAGCATTTTTCTGTCACTCCACGACCACATGAAAGTGATTCAGGCAAGATACTTGGACTGTAAAGTAACTATGAAATCCAAATGCACCTGTAATTTCTGAATTTCTTTTTAAAAAATTTATGAATGGTGAAACTTAGCTTCAACAGAGTTGCTGCCCACTGGAGGCAGGTCATTGCCCAAAAGAAGGACATAGGGATGGTCAAAGCTTCCTCTACCACAGTCAGGTACCCCAGAGATACACAGGTTTGCCTGTGTCTCCACCTAAGGGATTTTGCTCTTTCAGTTCCTGTTATATAATGCCCTGCATGCGGGGACTGGGAAGAAACAAAGGCAACTGTAGGAATGTCAGCTTCTCAGTACTGAATAAAACCTCTCAATTTGTTTTTGTTTCCAATGGTAATAGTAGAGCAAATCTGCTAAGACACCTTTAATAGAACGATGCCTCTGCAAGAATCTAGAAGAATAATTTCTTAGATCAGTTAAAATGAGCTCTTATCACCAGGACAGTCGTATTTGTTGTTCAAGGCTATAACTGGTAGGGGAAGTGGGGAATTTAGGCAGTTTTGTGACAATGGAAGAAATCATCCCTTCACTCAGCTTTTCAGGCCTTTATTCTAGGCACGTTATGTGTGTCAGCTAACTTAACTGTCATAGTGGCCCTATGAGACCAGCACTTATGAGGAACCAGGGGTGAGAGAGGTGGGATAACTTGGTCATATCACACAGCAACTAAGAAGGAAGCAAGGATGCAAACCCAGGCCTTGCAGGTGCTGGAGCCCAAGGTCAAAGCTGCTCCCCATGCCACCTCTACACACAGCCACACCGCTTGCTGCAAGAGAGTGAGGGGTTTCTAAGACCTACAGAACTATCACAGCTTTCCTCTTCTACACAAAACATGTCTCGATCTATAGGTTTCTTCCCAATTAAAATTTCATAGTTTTTAGTGTATTTTTATATGCTGTTTTATTAATGTATATATACAATGTTTAAAATTACACCAGAACAAAAATTACAGTCTGGATTTTCTACATGAAAGAGGCAGGAAATACAGCTTAAAAGCCTCCAATGAATGAAAGAAAAAATCATAGCTTTATGTCATGTCAGGAAAATACAGCTCCATTGAGCCATTTGACTACGAAGGAGCTACGTGCATGATGTAATCCTGAGGTGCAGCGTTAGCTCAGGCCCTTCTAAATAAGACACGCGAAATGGGATTCGGCTCTGAGGTTTCTTCTGTGGGATAAGCCATCAGAAATGATCTGAAATGTTCCCTACCCATGTCAATGAAAGGCAAATTAATAAGTAGGATTGGCTATCAGTTATTCTGTAAGAGGAAAATAATGGTTTTGATTTTGACAGCACTGCTCCTAAATTCTGTGGTTTATTCACCAACTGATGGTACAGAAAAACCACACTGGAATCTGTCAATCCATCCATGCATGGACTGCTTGTTGGGAAAGCCACTGTTCACCTCAGGAGGCGCTGGCATCTGGCTCTGTTCACTTCCGGGATTATGAGTCCACTGATCTGAATACCGCTTTGAAAATTCCGGAGGAAACCATTGGCCTCTGAAGCTGCAGATTCTGTGGCTGAGGCGGAGCACCCGGTACTCATCTGCCCTGGGCCGCAGTGCTGCTCCAATCTCCTCTTCTTATGTTATCACTGAGTTACCATAAAAGGTGCACAGAAAATTACTAATATTTGCTGACATGTATTTTGTATAAAAGTGATCTAAACTAAGAAGAAAAAAGATTTCAGTGGGATAACAAGAAGAAATATGTTATCGCTTTCTTTCCCTGGCAAACATCGAGTGGAGAATACACAGTGAAAACAGATTACCATTTCTTCCTAATAGTCATTGAATCATGCAAAGTGCTTAAAACACGATGCATAGTAAGTGCTCAATAAAGGCGTCATCATTATCACCTCACGCAGTATGGGGATTTCCCTGAGGGAAAATCAGGAAAGGTCCCACTGGAGAGCTGAAAGAACAACCGGGAAGAGCGACTTTTTTGTTCCCAGGGGAAGCACACTGCTCAAGTGCCGCTTTCCCATATAGACCAATAATCCCAAGACGGAGAAAAACATACCCGAGCTCTTTTCAGGCTCCAGCTCAGCCTCTTTAGCTGTAACGACACTACCTATTTACATTTCTGTTAAAACAATGCAGTTCACAAAAGGGGGAAAAACAAGCAATGTAACTGTTTAGTCCTGGCAAAAAATAAAATAAAATCTTGCAGGAAAATTAGATTACTCTGGGTAGAGTTCTATGAGGGAATTGGAATCTGTTTCGATGATTAAGTCATCATTTCTGACAGATTACTCTAATCGGCTGTCAAACAGCATTCCACAGTCCCATCTGTAACCTGGCATCCTCGTTATTCAGCCTATGTTACCTTCTGTGTATAAAACACACAGCAAAGAAGGGGAGGCGCAGACCAGCATTTATCACACTCGTTAGCTATGATTAGGTTCTGTGTTTCCATTCTAAAGAACAACACACGCTTCCATTTGCTTTATTTATTCTTAAAACTAGAAGAAAAATGAACAGGTTTTAAAATAGGAGGCATGGAGCAGGAATGAGAAATAACCCTAACGAACAAAGTGTGGTCTCCAGCTCTCGGTAGCAGTGCTACTGAAGAGTGGCGGTCCTCCCTGACTTTAATTTTTCTTGGAAGTATTATAGTGTATTAATTATAAAGGCAAATTTATGCCACTTTTTAACTCTCTTAATAGATCTGCAGCCCAATCAATCATTATTTCAGTAGAAGACATTGCTGCCACTGTGCCTAGCAAAATCTGTTTGCCCACATTTCATTCCTTCCTGCTTTGTCACCGCGGCTTTGGGCTGTAGTACACAACTGAGCCAGACGACTGGGCTCCCGAGTAAAAGCAGAGCGAAACTAGTTAAGATTGTGCCCAGGTTTGTCTAGAACCCTTGTCAAGATCTGCATGTTTTATAGACAAAAACCAAAACAAACAACAACAACAACACTGGAGGGTATAAAATGATTTTGGAAACGGACATAAGTGGAAAGAAAAGGTAAAAAAAAGTCGCACAGGACTATAGTGCTGCTGAGGTGATATCACGATAGCCACAATCAGGTCAAAAGGCCCCAACAACTTTGTGTGACAGCTGGAAGATCACTATCACTACTGATTCATGAGCCAAAATTAAGAGAAAGGTCTAATTTGCCCTTATCACTGAGTGGGAAATACACCGATACCCTTTCTAGCCACGATTTGTTTTCCAATGTGGAACTGTCCTCCCAAGTCAACAATGGATGCTCTAATACTCATTCGTCCAGATGTTACCCAGATGCTAAATTACACAGCCTGTCTAATTTTCTTTTTTAACCAAGAGAATCAGTTTTATTTAGTTTTTCATGTGGCTTTCCTTGCTCTGAACTTGCTCTGTTTAC